>VIAB01006231.1:92781-104601 GCA_009801035.1 Oophaga pumilio
TCGCCCGGGGCCCATAAAAACCTGGAGCCGGCCCTGCTCAGCAGGGCAGATAAGTACGCCTGCGCAGGAGCGCGATGCCAATGAGTCTGTGTGGATGATGCAGTGATGCGTCATCCACACGAACCAAGCAGGAGGATGGTGATCGTAAGAAGATGGGAGGCGCCGGACCAAGAAGAGCGACACCCTCAGTACCGAACCGCCCCCCGCCCAGGTGAGTATAATAAAAGTAATTTTTCTTCTCTTACAGGTCAGGTTGGGGGAAGATATACAGCATTATAGAATGCTGTACATCAGCCCTGAAAGGTGATGACTATAATTTATATTGGCCAAAACTGGCGACAGGTTCCCTTTAACGACCAGGGGTATTTCAGAATTTCTGTTTTTGGCTCCCCTTATTCCCAGAGCCATAACTTTTTTTAATTTTTGGGCAATATGGCCATGTGAAGATTTGTTTTTTGCGAGATAAGTTGTACTTTTAAACGCCACTGTTGGTTTTAACATATCGTTTCCTGGAAAAGAGAAAAAAAGTTCCAAGTGTGGTAAAAGTGCAAAAAAAGTGCAATTCCACAGTAGCTTTTTGTTTTGTTTCTTTACCATGTTCACTAAATGCTAAAACTGACCTGCCACTATGATTCTCCAGGTCATACAAAGTTCATAGACACCAAACATGTCTAGGTTATTTTTTATATAAGTGGTGAAAAAAATTCCAAATTTGTTAAAAAAAAAGGCGCCATTTTCCGAGACCTGTAGCATTTACATTTTTCTTGATCTGGGCCTGGGTGAAGGGCTTATTTTTTGCACGGCGAGCTGACGTTTTTATTGATGCTATTTTGATGTAGATACGATCTTTTGCTTTCCCGTTATTGCATTTTATTGCAATGTAGCGGCAACCAAGAAAAGTATTTCTGGACTTTTAAATTTTTTTCTCGTTACGCCGTTAAGTGATCGGGTTAATTCTTTTTTTAAATTTATAGATCGGGCTATTCTGAACACGGTGATACTAAATATATGTATGTTTGATTTTTTTTATTGTTTTATTTTAAATGGGGCGAAAGGGGGGTGATTTGAACTTTTATATATTTTTTTTTTAAATTTTTTTTTACTTTTTGCATGCTTCAATAGTCTCCGTGGGAGACTAGAAGCTGCAATACTTTGATCTCCTGTGTGTAGCAGAAATGCTCACCTGCTATGAACGCTGACCACGGGGCCGTGATCATGGCAATCTGGAAATGACAACATAGAGGTCTGCTGACCTTTGGTTGTCATGCCGACTCATCGGTGATCTGCAATCATGTGACGGCGTCACCGATGGGCGGGATTAGTGATGAGCTTCCGGTAAGCGCGAGTTAAATGCCGCTGTCGGCATTTAACTAGTCAGCAGCCCCGAGAGGATCGCAATTCCACCCGCAGCTGTTGCGGGCACATGTCAGCTGTATAGCTCAGATGTCTTGTGCCCGGAAAGTCGGGAGTCTGACGCAAGAGTACTATTATGCCCAACGTCGGAAACATGTTAAAGCTAAAGTTCTATCATTATAACTCACATTCATGTGACCTAGTAGGGGATGTAGATGTCATAGAAGGGGTCCCATTGCTTAAGATGAGCCCTTATGAGACAGGGAGGTGGAGTGTCTTATGCTTAGGCAGAGTTGAGTGCATAGGTACCACATGGATGTCCATTTAAATGGCGTCAATATAATGCTACAGTTCCCCAAATAACCAGTGAGCTGCATCTTCCCATCAAAGTTAAAAGATGGGTTGATTGTGATTCAACAATCCAATAAATCGTGTACAATAAAATATTATTCTACTTTCTAATATAATGTGTGATTTAATTAATCACCATGAGCAATTGCTTGCTTTTAGTGAATGAAGACAGTTTAGGCAGTAGTCCGTGAGCTAATCACTATTAAAGTGGCCGCCTTACACTTTATAGTTTACCTGTATTTTTTTGTGGTCAAAACTAAGGCTAGGTTCACATCAGAATTCTGAATATTATGTTTCCTTTCAAGAATAGAATAACAGAATTCATGTTAGGGATGGATCCATCACTCAACAGTTACCATCATTTTGCCTGAAAACAAAAGTGCAGCATGATGCGCTATTTGTTTAATAAAAAATTAAGAAATCTGCCATAGAGCCCCCAAAATAGACATATAACTAGCATAGTATAACAAGGATCAGCTTTATTTGCATATGATATACCCCTTACAATAAACGTTACTTGTGACAGTTATACTGAGTAGTGACTAGCTAAAGAAAGTTTTCTTTACACCGGAGGACTTTAATAGTAATATAGTAAAGCATTATATTACTACAAATAAGATAAAATAAGAAAAGGAGATGCAGAAATATTCTGAAACATCTGTGGGAGTTGGTAGTCTATCCTAATGCTGTGAATTCCCCCACCCTCTCTCAGTGACAGAAACTGCTGCGTACCAGCGCACACTGCTTCTCAATCAACAACGACCACGTTGCATACTTTCTACTTGTGGATATGTCAGACTCATGTGTATGAATACAGGGCAGTGTATTCTTTGTAAAGAACTATTAGTGAAAAGTCAAAAGCACATTATTATATGAGCCCTTTGCTCTATTATCCCTTTGGATCTTGAGGTATAAAGAGTTTTACAGAATCATGACAAAATGTATATCTGATGATGTGTGTCATCATATGTCATTGATCTTAAAATTAAGTTAGAAAGTGCTTGGTATCTATGTTTTCAGTACAGTAATAGTAAATGCTGCAAAAAGTATAGTTCTAAACATGTAGACAAGAACTTGTTTTAAAGGGAAAGTGTCATCAGAAAATAAACTACTGTTTAAATCAGTTTGTTTTTGTTAACTATTTTTTTTAGTTTTCACAATGCTTTTTCTCTATATCACAATCTTTATCAAAAATAAAAATACATTTTTTTGTAATTTTCACACTGGCCATTGGGCTTTTCTTTCTCTAGCTCTATGTTTTTTTAAGAACTCCAGAAGTGAATTACCAACAATGAACCAATGTCAACCACATGGGTGGATGGATCCTGTGTTATCAGCAGGGTCTAGAGGTATGACCGGTCATTGTAAGGAGCTTCCTGAAAACAACAGGAAGTAGGAGTCTAAAAAAGCCCCTGTGGCCAGTGCGAAACTTGCAAGATTAAAAGTTTTATCTTAAGAAAAGAATGTGAAAATGAAAAAAAATGTCAAAAATCTAAAAAATAAAAACATGTAAACATAAAAATCTGATTTAAACAAAGGGTAATCTCCTGACAATAAATTGCTTCTAAACTCAGAGAAACTAAAGGGGTTAGAAAGCAAAGGAAAATCACACTACTTAATTCTGAAATCTCCCATCCAAAACAAGTGGAAGAAATTTCACCAATATGTGGTAAATATTTCTACAGGATCTAGTTAATGGGCAATTTGCAAGTTAATAAGGGAAGGAATAGATTAACACATGTATTAAGTGTTATTATGTTAGTTAGAAGGGATTTTTTGCTCTTGTAGTGCAGCCATTTAGGATGTTAGTATTATAGGCAAAGCATGCGTTGTCAAAGCTTGTTAGAATTAGTTCAGGGTATATTGGCTTTCGTTGGGTCTTTGGTTTATTTACCAACTTACCAAAAGTCTCTGTTAAAAAGAGTGAAACAAAAGAAAAGAAAAAAAAGTTAACCATTTGTTACCGTGTTAAAAACACATCAAATGTAATGTCAAAGCCATTTGATTAAATACATTGTAGTCTGTAAAAGCTCAGATTAAGTTTAGAGTTACATTACATAACAAAGCAATCTGTTATTTTATGATGCTTCATTTATTTGATCATTGACAAGCATATAGATCTCACAAAACACAGAAACTATAACAATTAAATATGTAGTGGCTGAAACTTGTCAACGCTAGGATAATAAGTGGCGAACCCGATCTAGGGTTAATGGCATGGATTTGAAAACTCAGAAATGTGCGCCAAAAATGTCCATAATTAGAACAGTACAGCGGTTTTGAGGTAAGTACAGGTAATAAACAAACTCCGTGCCTCTCCTGCACTCGCCACAGATCTGCAGCCATTCATGGTACACTGTCTGCAGATTACCCACGGGGGGTTTCACTCAGGACTCAAACTACAGCCCCCTGGTCGCCACATGTGGACCCAGAAAACTGTGAAAGATAATTATTAAAGGTGCTAAATATGTATGGAGTTTGTGCACTTCTTTATTTTCTCATCATCACAAATACCAATGGAATGAGTGCAATCATCTTTCCAAATGAATGGCAACCAAGAAGAAAAAGGTCTGTGTAGAAAATAAATCTATCAACAGATTCCATTAATCTGGCATGTAGTAATTCACAATGGAGCTTTGTAGAGAATGTGCTCAGGGCTAATAGTAGATAAGCATCAGGTGAATGAGGAATAATACAGCACTGTGCTAGGTGGTCAGAGGGAATGTTTCAGGGCACATAAGGTCATGTGGGGGCAGAAAGCATTCTACAACACAGCAAAAGACTGAGAGGCGTAAGGGAAGCAGCAGAAAGGAGAAACTAGGAAGCAAAGAGTGGCTACCACAAGTGGACGAATGGCAGTCACCAGAAGAAAGACAACAACATCACCACAGATAATATTCTATACTTTCATTGTAGGGGATACACTGGCAGACTAAGCAGCTAGGACATTAGGAAGCAGTAGGGCCATTTATGCTTTCTTAGCAGAGTCAAGAAAAAAGCAATGATTTCTGAAGCAGCAGACACTACAGCAGCAGAGTATAGGTAGATGGATACAGTGACTTCTCATGGTAGGTATTGCCCAGTGCAACAATATCAACTGTTGGTGTTTGCACAATTGTATTAACCAGAAAACAGACAAAGTAAAGGTCCAATTACACGGTACGATAATTGTGAACAAGGATTCCTAGGAAATATCGTTTTATGAAAATTATGCAGTTTAAACATGTTGACAATCATTCGACAAACGAGCAAAATGCTCGGTAAAAAGATCATCGCTTTTAGCAGCACATTGCTGGTAACAATGGCAATCTATTACAGATTGTTCAGTGCCCATCTGAAGACAGGTTGGCCTATGTAAGCAAGTTATTAGATGGCCGCCGACCGGCTTGCATGTTACTGATTGGCAGTCATTAACATTGCACATAGTGTAATTGAATCTTTGCTGTCCAGTTAACTGGTCCTGGTACTCCATAGCCAAATGTTACACAATTGGGTGCATTATCCTAATCTCTGGGGCATGTAACATTTAGATGTTAGCTAAACATTCTTTATTTTACCCACCAATATTGAATAATAAAGAGGTGCAAGATTACAAAGAGGATACTTGATGCCAGATTAAAGAAACCATGCTGTATGTCACCAGCACACAGAGTCATACAGCAAAGGCACAATTTGATCTGTCAGTACGTCCAGTCAGGAGGAGGATATCATACAGGACAGTCATACTGTAACATCTGATCATCACAACTGCTGTTAGATTGTCCCTGTAAGCCTGTTCTATTGTTATAGAGCACTTTGTGTGGGCCTACAACCTGCTCTGGTAACACCAGGAAGGAATGGATATTGTGGATGGCAACTTGCATTGCACGAACACACAGCTCAGTAAGTGGCATTGCAAAGATAAATCACTGTATTATTTGACTATACAGAAATATCTCGGGTATTATCTCCGTTTCAACGTCAGTTTCAGAGGAAGTTTATCTGCTGCTTATTATAGGAACTATTAAACACTACCTATAGGCCTAAAGGTCTGAATCTCTACACTTTTATTACGACCATTTACACAGAAGTCAGGAAAATGCTATCATCTTAAAAAAAAAAAAGCCTTTGACTTTTTCTGTGCAATGAAGGCATAATTTTACTTTACTTGTGCTGTATGTGTAAAAATAAGTAGAAAGTCTTGGGTTTCCAGCTCTGAATATCTGCATGTAGGACTGACACCAGCAATGGGAGAAAATGTACTGTAACATTTGCCACCAGGCAAGCCTGTACACATTTATTGCACTTATATTCATATTGAAGTGCCTATAACACCACCTCCTCCTTGTTATTAAAATAAAAGGAGTAACATCCACAATTATATTGTAATCTAATAAATTATTCTTAGTGACATATTTAATGTAATATACAATTGTAGTTCTTCATAGCTTTATTAAACCCATTCCCATTTTTAGGAGTACAAAGTAAAAATGCTAGCAGCTTCAGGACAAAGGGTCGCTTCTCGTCAGCTACAGTAGCTCATCATACAGCAGTCACCACTTCATTTCTCGCTAGAAACCCTCCAGCATTTGCGATCCATAAAATTAATTCGCCAAGTCCCATACATAGAATGAAAATACTTTTAGTGTTAACGCAGTGGCAAAGTGTGCGCACATGATGTCCCCATTCCTATAAACACTATTTAATCAGACATTTCTAAATGTATGCCAAATTTTGGAATTTTGGCAACTATATTACGGTAACTAACCATACTACATTTTGAGTGGCTCTGAGTAAACTTCTAGTGCAAATTTAATTTGCTTGAAAGGGTTTTCCTACAAAGTACAATTTAATTAGTAGATTTTTGAGTAATAATAATTTTTGAATAATAATTTCTACAATTAGATGTGTCTAAATTGAGAAAATCTTATAAATGTGTCCCTGCTGTGTACTGTGTAATGTCTGTGTCTGACCGTGCAGGGACATGGTCAATACCACAACTCCTGGGCAGGGGGGGAATAAATAATTATACAGATGACACAGCATGGAGCTGCAAGTGTTGCTTTCGGTGAGGTAAAACTTATCCTAACTGTTTTATCACAGAAGCAAGTGTTTTTGCTGTGTCTCCAGCCCTCTTAGATCATCATAAATAAGATAGATAAGATAAGATAGGTTAGAAAAGAGCTCAGTTTAATTTAGGACGAGCACAGGTGACTGAACACGTGACAGAAAACATGCTTCCCCCCCTGCCCAGGAGCTGGGGTATGATCAGACCATGTCCCTGTACAGTCAGACACAGCCATTAGACAGTACACAGCAGGGACACATTTATAAGATTATCTCAGCACAGGAACAGTTTATATAAACATCCAATTGTGGAAGTTATCATTATTACATTACAAGATATATTAATTAAAATGCACTTTGTGGGACATGGTTAATGATTTTTATGCCACCTTACTTGTACACAAACATTTAGTGTAACATTTTTGTGTTTTCAACCATATATTACAGATGGCACTGCACATGCACAAATATGTGTATACATTGCATATGTAGAGGTCCCACATATACTGACAACACTTTGAGAGAAAATATAAATTAAGGGGAAAAAAATCAAACCTAAAAAAAAGTGAACCAGAAAAACAGATATGGTAACTAGATAAAGCTGTAAAAAGTACACAATAAGAAAAATTAATAAAATCAGGTTAACAATAAAAACAGCATTTAAAATGATACAGTTAGATTGCCCATAATAAATACAAAGGGCATGATAGAATGCCTTTAATAGGAGCTAGCATCATCTGAAGCAGACCTATCAGGATTCACATGATGTCCTACTTGGGGGGAAGCATATAATAGATAAAACACCTACTAGTAGATCACTAGTTAGCCTCACAAACAAAGCTTTTAAAAAAAATTCTGATCTCCAGGACTTTCTTCTTAGCCCTAGTTCCAAGGCTGAGTTACCCTGATCATGCACATTTTCACTATCTCTATGGCCATGTTCACACATTCAGTATTTGGTGAGTATTATACACCACTATCTGTAAGTTACAATCAGGAATGAAACAATCAGATAAAAAATATAAAAGAAACATGTGCACCAAATCTGACCAAAATAGTGCCATGGAACATAGCTTAAGGCACAGTTCACATGACCGTATTTTCGGACTGAACGCTGTACATAAAAAAACAGACAGCACAAGGACAGCACTGAGACCAATGTTATTCAATGGAGGCAATGCAGATGAGCTATTTCTTTCACATGAAAAAAATGGCAGCAAGCACTAATTTCTTCCATGTGTCAGATTAGTCTCGCCCAGTCAAGTCTATGGGGACAGAAAAACCAATGGACCAATTGTGTAGCATCAAATTTCTATAAATACATTATATATGCAAATTGCCTCTTCAAACAAAGAGGACTTGTACTCTATAGCGCCACCTATTGGAAGTAGCGATCCTACAAGTCATAATTAACCCTTTAACGAGTCTTGTAATATGTATAAATACATTGGAATACATGGCAATTCTATAACACAGGAAACTGTATTTAGTCTTTTATCATTTATTCACTGGTGCTGTATAAAAACGGATTGCACATGCATAACAAATGAGAAAAAAATTGTCAAAGGTTTCTAGATAAAACTCAGGCGATATTTTATTCGCTCGTGTTAATTCAGCATGATACAAAGAAAGTTAATTATTATGTATGGACAAGAAAAACATCTCTGAATTCACTAGTACGCAAAGCCAGGGGATTTATAAAAGCTTATAATCACAGCCATCTTCATTTTAACTATAACATGCTTCCCTTTAAAGGGAATCTGTCACCTGCTCTGAGAGCAGCATAGTGTAAGGGCAGATACCCTGATTACAGTGATGTGTCACTTACTGGGCTACTTGCAGTAATTTTGATAAAATCACTGATTTATCTACTTCAGACCAAGTAATTCTTTGAATGTTGAGCTCTGTATAAACCCCACCCACATCACTGAATGGCAGATTTCTGTGTATACTGTGCATAGGCAGAAAGCAGCTCATTAATATGGAGGACTACATGACAGCAGGTTTAGTAGTCCGCTAGTAATAATCTCCAGCTGAAAAAGCTAAAAATGTTATCAAAACTACAGCTCAGCAAGTGACACACCGCTGGAATCAGGGTCTCTGTCGCTTCATCATGGTGCTCTCAGATTAGGTGGCAAAAAAATGGCGATTTCCTTTAATAGGATAATATGTGAGTCCTCTCTCCAGAAACAAATATAAACTAATACAGCCTGCAGTATAAGGTAAAGAGATACAGGTGCTTCTCACAAAATTAGAATATCATCAAAAAGTTAATTTATTTCAGTTCTTCAATACAAAAAGTGAAACTCATATATAGAGTCATTACAAACAGAGTGATCTGTTTCTAGCGTTTATTTCTGTTTATGTTGATGATTATGGCTTACAGCCAATGAAAACCCAAAAGTCATTATCTCAGCAAATTAGAATAATTAACAAAAAACACCTGCAAAGGCTTCGTAAGCTTTTAAAAAGGTCCCTTAGTCTGTTTTAGTAGGCTCCACAATCATGGGGAAGACTGCTGACTTGACAGATGTCCAGAAGACAGTCATTGACACACTCCACAAGGAGGGTAAGCCGCTAAAGAAGCTGGCTTTTCACAGAGTGCAGTATCCAAGCATATTAATGGAAAGTTGAGAGGAAGGATGATATTCTAATTTTGTAAGAAGCACTTGTACAATGTATTGACATCTTAAAGCGAATACAGACAGTATAATATTCATTCAGGGATCAGTGACCTGTCAGAAGCCATACTGATGAATACCTAAGCAAGAGCACCACATGAAGACCCCCACAGGCCGCCCCGGAGCATGAGCAAATCATTAACTGAAAACTGAAATAAAGATTAAATAACAACCACAAGATGGATTTTGTCACTCAAGTCTCATTGTGAGGCCGGGGTCACACTTGCGGGGTCACACTTGCGAGTTTCTCGCATCAACACCTGGCACTGCGGCCGACACTCGGACCGCAGTGTGCGGCTGCATAGAAATATATGTAGCCACACACTCCGGTCCCGAGTGCCGGGTGTTGATGCGAGAAACTCGAGCGAGTTTCTCGCATCACACACGCAAGTGTGACACCGGCCTAATGAGTATAACGGCACCAACCTGACACTGTCTGTAGGTTACTGTGCACAGCTGACAGTTTCCCTTTTAATACTTTTATATGCTATCATGTTTTGGCCTATTTATTTCATCTTGACTGCTTGTTATTATCATTGCATTTTGGCCTTTTCTTTCTATATCACTTTTTATCTTCCTATGCCACCTAGTGGTTTGATTTAATATTTACCTTCTATATTATCTATAATCATTGCTTTGCTTTACATCAGCCTTTTTCCTCAGATTTTAATTGATTTTATAGTTGTTTTATGTCATTTTCCCAGTAAATAATTTTTATGACTTACATCAATGTGTTACTTTGCATATTTCGCATATTTGTAATAAAGAGGGATTTCTTGTAGGATTGCATTTATATTAAGCTGGATTCCCTTATTCTTATTTGGGACTCATCTGGTTTATAGATGTACGTATTAATAAGGTAGTCTATTCATCCACATCAGTACTCTCTCAGAGCTTATATCTTCCTTTCTATATCTCATGGACTTCGGATAGACAGACAGATGTGCATCGTTTTGAATCCAACATTACCAGTCATACTGTGCATTACCGGCATTATTCCTCCTCTTACCCGATCTTAGCTGTTTGATTCTTCCACTACTAGCTACTGGATCTACTGGGAGAAAGTCTTTGAACCAGGTTATTTCAGGATCTGGGTTTCCACTGGCTGCACACAACATGGTAGCTGTTCTTGTACGTTCTACAACCTTGAGTTGTGGACCCATGTCAATGTTTGGAAAGCCAGGGGGCAGCTGGTCCTCTGTGTAAAAAGAGAATTCAACACTGATAAAAGCAGTCAATATTAGATTACTAGCACCAAGATGACATTTATACAAACCCCCAGGAACAGTGTAGCCTGCTTTTCAAAATGTAGTAGGAACATATGCATGAAAATCAAAGCATGCTGCAGATTTCTACATTTTGTGTGTATTTTCCCAACAGATCTCACTCTATGGCTGGGGTCAAACTTGCGAGTGTGATGTGAGAAACTCGCACGAGTCTCGCACCTCAATATCCGGCACTGCTGCCGGCACTCGGGACTGGAGTGTGTGACTGCATGTATTTCTATGCAGCCGCACACTCCGGTCCCGAGTGCAGGCGCCAGTGCCGGGTATTGATGTGCGAGATTTTTGTGAGTTTCTCGCAAGTGTGACCCCGGCCTAAGGAATAGTTTTTAATACAGAAAATTACATGAAACACTTGCACATATTGTCTTGGAGTTGTCCTGAACTTGAGATCAAATACACAATGGAAACGTTCTGCCCATGTAAACAGTCTAAAGAACACTTTTTTTGGCCTCTGTCTGGTAAATATGGGCCTATGGATCGTAAAACATGCATCAGGAGACCACAGATCAGTTCAGTTGGTGTCGGCTAGTGTTTCAGTGATGCTATGTCTGTAGGGAGGTTTGATCCTGACTGCAGACTTGTGAATCCACAAGTATGCAATATGCATAATGCCGGACACATTCCAACTAGATGGGCAGGACTCGCTCAATGCAAATGCAAACGGTCTGGTCGGATTCTGGCCAGGAGTATACATATACATACTTGTGGTCACATGACTGCCGCTCCCAGTGCCGGCACAGGAGAGTCTGTGCAGTGCGTGTGATGTGAGGATTCACAAATCTGCAGTTACGGTACATACAGTGACTGCAAACTTTTACTTTAAGAACAAACAACCCCTTTAAGATCTACACCAGAAAATGTTGCAAATTTTGGCACAAGTCCTCTCCTGCTTAATTTTCTGCTTGTAAAATAAAATGGTGCAGCTCAGCTGTTGGCTGGCCTTCATTGGAGGCCATGATTTTCACTATATACTGCAATACATAGTATTGCTGTGCACAGTACAAGCGATCGGACAGTTACAGATCCAAATCTCTTATGTGACCTACAAAACACAGAAATAACTAAATAAAAAAATGCTTTTAAAAATATGAAAACAATTTAAA
>VIAB01006232.1:24589-42049 GCA_009801035.1 Oophaga pumilio
TCAGAGAAAAATATCACTTGCATAATAATTTGGAACATGGTGTAATTATCCGAGTGAATACCTCTCATAGGCTGATGTCTGAATTCCTGGGTGAATGTGGACATATTTCTCAGCAATACCTGCATTGAGGGGTAGGTAGGAGCCTGCTGTAATTAAAATCACCACATTTTGAAGTTGACTGATCAATTGACCCACAGTAGAACCTGTTATAATGGCACACTAGCAGTTAGCCATGATACATGCATGAGGTATCAGGCTCTGGGCCAGAATTTACAGCCTTGAATTGAAGATTAAACAAAGATGAGGTGGGTGAGGGACAGGTGTAAGCCTGCTGTGCTGAGAGCCCTGATACCTCATGCACCATCTTAAAACTGATTTTTGATCAGTTACACTCAGGTGACATAAATATCAGCTTGGTATACCACTGATACTGGAGGAGAGAGAACACTGCCCATGCGTAATTACAGTCTACAAAGGATGGGTGAGGATACAATAGGTGAGAGTAGAGCTGCTTGCACCGCAGTACGGTGGAGCGATGGTTATTGAAGGTTGTAGGCTTGTCGGAAGAGGTATTTCTTCAGGTTCCTTTTGATGGTTCCCATGGTTGGCGAGAGTATGATATGCTATGGTACACAGTTCCAGAGTAGAGGGGATCTACAGGAGAAATCTAGTATGCAATTGTGAGAAGAGGAGATAAAAGGGGAGTAGAGAAGGAGATCTTGTGACGATCAGAGGTTGCGTGCAGGTAAGTACGAGGAAACTAGGTAACAGATGTATGGAGGGGACAAGTTTTGGATCACTTTGAATGCCAAACTTAAGGTCCGGAACCAAAGTCTCTGGGCAATGAGAAGCCAGTGCAGGGATTGACAGAGGGGAGAAGCTGGGGAATATCGGGGTGACAGGTGGATTAGTTGGGCAGCAAAGTTTAGGATATATTGGATGGATGCAACAGTGTTAAAAGGAAGGCCACAGAGTGGGAGGTTGCAGTAGTTGAGTCTGGAGATGATGAGGACATGCACTAGTGTTTCTGCACATTCATCGTTGAAAAATCTGCAGATTCGGGATATATATATTTGAGTTGTATTTGGCAGGAAGGTGAAAAGGCTTGGATCTTAGATTTGAAGGAAAGATCATAGTCAAACTATTGATTTTGATAGATAGGTCAGTTAGGGGGGTTGAATGAGATGGTGGAAAGATGATTAATTTGGTTTAATCCATGTTAAGTTTTAGAAACCTAGCAGAGAAGAAAGATGAAATAGAGAATTGACATTGTTGGATTCTGGTAATTAAGGAGGGGATATCAGGTCCAGAGAGGTAGATCTGTGTGTCATCAGCATAGAGGTGATAGTAAAAGCCATGAGATTCTATGAGCTGTCCCAGGCCAAAGGTGTAGATAGAGTAGAGCAGGGGTCCTAAAAAAGAACCTTGGGGGGCACTGACAGATAGGAGCCGAGATGAGGAGGTGATGTTTGAGTGGGAGACACAGAATATCCTGTCTGTTAGGTATGAGGAGATCCAAGATAGGGGCAAGTCTGTGATGCCAAGAGATGAGAGAGTCTGTAGTAAGAGGGAATGGTCCACTGTGTCGAAGGCAGTTGACAGGTCCAGGAGGAGGAGGACAAAGTACTGTCGCTTGGATTTGGTGGTTAGTAGGTCGTTGTTTACTTTAGTCAGGGCAGTTTCATTAAAATGGTGCAGTCGGAAGCCAGATTGTAAGTGGTCAAAGAGGGAGCATTAGGATAGATTTGAGGACAGTTCAAAATGGATGTGTTCTTCGACTAGTTTGGAGGCATAGGGGAGAAGGGATATAGGGCGATATACACATACACAAAGTATGGGTGAAGGGAGGACTTTTTGAGGATAGGTGTGATGGAGGTATGTCTGAAGCATGAGGGGAAGACAACAGTTGTTAGTGACAGGTTGAAGTGGTGGGTTAGTTTTGGAATGAAGACTGTTGTAAGGTTTGGAATAAGGTGGGATGGGATTGGGTCAAGTTCAAATGGTGGTGAGATGTTATTTGGAGAGTAAAGAGCAAGCCTGGCGCACCGACTCTGTGTATTGAGGATGGTGTCCCATGCTTTCTATAGACCATTATGTAGGATCGCTCCCTCTACGGCTTCCTTGGAGATGTTTCACGTCTCCAAGGTGATCTCTGCGCTCCAATAAGTCTGACATGCGTTCTATTGACAGGAAAAGAGGTCCATAGACCGGAAGTGCGTCACATGCCGGGGGTGTGGTTTGTGTGGCGCGGCTGCATTTAAACCACATCAGTGGGGATACCGGTAATGCAGCTATTTATCTCTGCATACTCCCCTGATGAGTCTAATAAGGACGAAACGCGTTGGAAGACGCTACTTATGATTGAGGCCAAGGATTGCCACCCATGCTCTGGGGGCTCTCTGCTATATGGCACCGATGCATGAGACTCCTCTTCATATGGGTGAGATCTGACAATGCTGTGTGCATTAACAATTCAACTTATATTTATATATGCTGAATTTGCAAATATTTACATTTTGTGATCATCAAAACAACTGGGTATTGACAACTTTAATAGGGAATGCTCATTGTTGAATGGGGTAGCATGATTCCATTTGTTTGTCTTTATTTTTGAAAGGGTTTATGATGATCTTTGTGCCTCTCTCATTGCTGCTGTAGGTTATCATGCCAGTTTTGTGGCTTTGTGGTTTTGTGGCCTCTAACAGACATTAGGGAGTGGTGTATAGAGCGGGTTTGCTAAACACTACATGTCTATCTTTATTATGGGGATTTATTTTATGGTCTATATCATACAATGTTAATGAAGGTGGACTGTAATATATTGCGACGCTATATCTGCTTGTTTTAACTCCAATAATATCTAATAGCAATAAAATAAATATTTGATTAGGGTGCAGATTAATACAGTATATTATAGTGTGTAAAACATTACATCTTTGTATTTACCAGTCATTTTGAGATTATTTATTATTCCTTTAAGAGGCCATTGACTTATTAAAGCAGGTTGAATGACCTGATATCATATTGTTTTTATCTATTTGTCCCTCACTTGTATATGTTGGGTTAGGGTTTTGTGCCCCCGGGTTTTTCATATATGTTTCACATCAATGTGTTCTTTTAATAACCCATTAAAGGTTAAGTTTTAGCATATCCATACTCTAGTTTTCTACTCTCATTTTTTTGGATATTTCATTCTGCTACTTATGAAGAGAAAACTTGATCTTCCATGATGGTGACGTTTGTTTTGGAGGAGGAGAGTTGAGTAGTTATGAGGAGGGGCTATGGGGACTTTAGGTAAAAGATTTGCCTTAAGTTTTCAATCTTCTGCTTAATGAATGAGGCAAAGTCTTCTGCTGAGATGAATGGATAGGGAGGGGGAGATGGGGACAAAGAGAGAATTGAAAGTACTGAATAACTGTTTAGTGTTGTGAGACTGGGATGATATGAGATACCAGAAGAAGGTTTGTTTTGCTGCAGTGACAAATTGCACTGCATTTTCTCAAGAGGAGGAAAGCTTTCTGAACTAATGGGCAACATTTTTTGCAGTTGGATACGGGGCTGGACGAAGTGGGGTCTGAGCAGAATCCAGACCCTCGTCATCAGACATTAACCCCCAGGTGTGAAGGTGATACTGATGCAACTCAGATACCTGAGGAGCATGTGGATTGTACTGTGCTATCAGAGCAGGAAGAGGAGTATGATGATTCTCAGGGTGAGGAATGGGATAATAGAGAGGATGATGATTAGGTTGTAGATACCACTTGGTGTGATCCCAGAGTCACGCAGCTGAGTAGCTTATCAGAGGAACTGGAGGAGGAGGAGTAAGCCGAGTAGGTTACGTTGCAGCTTCCCACATAGTGAGTGATGCAACCATGACAAGAACTGAATCCTAAGTCACAAGTCTGTGGCAAGCAACGATCATTGGTCTGAAGTTCACAGGGGTGGCAAGTAGACATGAGCAGATATTTCAATGTTCGTTTCGGATTACGTTTGCCGACTTTGCAATATTTACCAATTAATTTGTTGAATGTTCGCCGAACATAACCGAATGCCATTCACTTCAATGGGAGGCAAGAAGAAACGCATGCAAAACACCTTAGAACGGCCCCAAATGATGCCAAAACACATCAGATGAGGGACAGACACCAGGAAAGTGACCTCAATTCATCCATAGTACAAATTGCAGCAAGGAATTGCAGCAATCAGCCAGCTATGAGGTATCAGGGTCTGGGACAGCATTTACAGCTTTCAATTGGACGTCACAGTAAGATGAGGTGGGTGAGGGATCGGTGTAGGCCACCTTTGCTGGGAGCCCTGATACCACATGCAACACTTCTACCTGCTTTCATGCCGAACCACACTCAGGTGGCACAAATATCAGTTTTGTAGACTACCATTGTCAGATAAATTTAAGGAGGCCTACTGCTACAGGCAACACGCATGAAAGAGACCCATCCAAGAGTCTACACATTTACAAAAATTTGTGGCAGACACCAACAAAGTGTCATCAATTGCAATAAAGTAGAATTAGTCTAGCGGGGACCAACACCTCTTCCACTGCAGTCAACCCAGCAGATGGAGACTGTAACGGGCCAGGTGGTGGAATCACTGTTCCGTAGCCATCTGAAAGCCGGGAAGGGGCATAACTAGGTGGCCTATCAAATCACTACTCGGACAAGTGGCAGCAGGCAAAAACTGCGACCCAAGGAGGTACAAAGAGGTGGCACCAGGTGCTACTCCATGGCTGACCTACAGAATGTGACAGCTGACCCCCCACAGTGAGTAAGCTTCTATGGCCAAAAGGAGGGATGAAAAATGCAGGCGGGCACTGTAGGGACTCTGGAACCACGGGTGCAGATGGGTGCTGGCAGGTGCCATCTGGACCGGCTGATGGACAGAAGAGCGCAGACCGGTATGAGCAGATGGGCACAGACAGGTAAGAGCAGATGAGTACAGGGTAGCAAGCAGACAGGCGGACCTGGGGTACCTGACAACTAGCAAGCATGCAAGGCAAACTAACAACGTAGCTCAGGCACCTCCATATTGGAGGAAAAGCCTTAAATAGAAGGTGTCACCCAGCTATAGGTTGGCAATACCTTGTTGATGCCGAAATTCCCTTTAAGAGGGAATGCGCGAGTGCGCGCTTTAAGCATAGTTCCCAATCCTACAATTGAACCTTGGTGGACACCGACACATAGGGGGCGAGAAGGTGGTGTGTGAGTGGGAGATACTGAATGTCCTGTCTGTTAGGTACGGGGAGATCCAACAAAGGGCCAAGTCTGTAATGTCAACAGATCAGAAAGTCTGTAATAAGAGGGAATGGTCCACTGTGTCAAAGACAGATGCCAGGTCCAGGAGAAGGAGGAGGACAAACTCGCGTCGCTTTCATTTGGCGGTTAGTAGGTCGTTGGTGACTTTAGTCAGCACAGTTTCAGTGGAATGGTGATTTCTGAAGTCAGATTGTATGGGGTCAAAGAGTGAGCAAGAGGAGTGGTGGGAGGACAGTTCAAAATGGACATGTTGTTCCAGTAGTTTGGTGGCATAGGGGAGAAATTATATGGAGTGATAGGTAGACACAGAGGATGGGTCAAGGGTGGGCTTTTTGAGGATGGGTTTTGATTGAGCTATGTTTCAATCAGAATGGAAGACACCAGTTGTTAGTGACAGGTTGAAGAGGTGGGTTATGCTTGTGATGAAGACTGTGTAGAGATGAGAGTAGAGGGTGGGGGAACTGGTGGACGCAGGATAGAATTGAAATTACTGAATACCTGTTTAGGGTTGTGAGACAGGTATGATATGAGGGATGAGAAGTCGATTTATTTTGCTGCAGTCAGAATTTTCACAGCATTTTTAAAACTTGTTATTGCATCGGCAACTTTGCTCCCTTTCTTTGTCAGCTGTTCCACGGTACGCTTTCATAGAATTATAGAATCATAGAATGGTAGAGTTGGAAGGGACCTCCTGGGTCATCTGGTCCAACCCCCTGCTCAAAGCAGGATTCACTAAATTATCCCAGACAGATGTCTGTCCAGCCTCTGTTTGAAGACTTCCATTGAAGGAGAACTCACCACCTCTCGTGGCAGTCTGTTCCACTCATTGATCACACTAACTGTCAAAAAGTTTTTTCTAATATCTAATCTGTGTCTCCTCCCATTCAGTTTCATCCCATTGCTTCTTGTCTTTCCTTGTGCAAATGAGAATAAAGATAATCCTTCTACAATGTGACAGCCCTTGAGATATTTGTAGACAGCTATTAAGTCTCCTCTCAGTCTTCTTTTTTGCAAGCTAAACATTCCCAATTCCTGTAACGGTTCCTCATAGGACATGGTTTGCAGACTGGACACCATTCTGGTCGCTCTTCTCTGAACTTGCTCCAGTTTGTTGATGTCTTTTTTAAAATGTGGTGCCCAAAGAGGAGTAGAGGGCAATAATGACTTCACGTGATCTAGACTGTATGCTTCTGTTAATACATCCCAGAATTGTATTTGCCTTTTTTGCTGCTGCATCACACTGTTGACTCATGTTCACTCTGTGATCTATTAGTATACCCAAATCTTTTTCACATGTGCTGTTGCTTAGCCCTATTCCTCCCATTCTGTATATGCTTTTTTCATTTTTATTGCCCAGATGTAGTACTTTGCATTTTTCCCTGTTAAAAACCATTCTGTTAGTTGCTGCCCGGTGCTCCAGTTTATTTATATCTTTTTGAATCATTTGTTTCTCTTCTCTAGTATTAGCTATTCCTCCTAGCTTTGTGTCATCAGCAAATTTAATCAGTTAACCCTCAATTCCTTCATCTAAATCAATGATAAAGATGTTGAACAATACGGGACCCAAGACAGAGCCCTGTGGTACCCCACTTGATACATTCTTCCAACTGGATGTGCAGCCATTTACTACCACTCTTTGCGTCCGATCACTAAGCCAGTTATGAATCCACATAACAGTTGCCTTGTCCATTCCATGCTTAGTCATTTTTTCAATAAGGATTGTGTGAGATACTTTGTCAAATGCTTTGCTGAAGTGAAGATATGCTATATCTACAGCATTTCCCTGTTTCACCCAGTCAGTGATTCTGTCATAGAAGGAAATTAAATTAATCTGACATGACTTGAAATCATTTAAGTTAGCTAAGTGTTTCCTCACTATTTTTCTGTTTATAGATATCCTGGATTCTTCTATTCCCTTAATAGGACAGTGAAGATCAGTTGATGTTACATTTCCTTTCTGAGAGAAAACAGATGCAAAATAGGAATTTAAAAGTTCGGCCTTCTCAACATCCTTTCTTACCATTTCATAATTTTCATCCTGTAAAAATCCTATAGCATCTTTGACTTTTCTTTTACTTTTGACATATCCCCAAAATCCTTTTTTATTGCTTTTGACGTCTCTTGCAAGCCTTAATTCATTGTCAGCTTTAGATAATCTGATTCTTGCCCTGCAGGTTCTGCAGACATCATTATATTCTTCTTTAGAAATGCCTCCTTCTTTCCATTTGATAAACATTTCTTTCTTCCTTTTTACCATGTGTTTAAGTTCTTTGTTCATCCATCCTGGTTTCCTTAAATGCTTCCTATTCTTCCCTCTTTTCTGAATTGTTAATGATTGTGCTTTGAGGGTCTAATTTTTCAAGATTTCCCATCCTTCCCAATTTTGTCCTTAAGGATATCCAGCCATTGGATCCCTCCGATTCTCTTTCTGAGTCCCTTAAAATCTGCCTTTCTGAAATCTAACCTTGAAGTCTGAGTCTTCACAGGTCTTCCTCCTGTACTTATCCAAAATTCTAAAATAGCATGGTTGCTACCTCATAGGGTCCCAGCCACTCTTACCTCCTCAATCATTTCCTCCCTGTTTATAAGGATTAGATCCAAGGTAGCAGATCCCCTTGTTTTCTCCCCTACCTTTTGGAAGATAAATTTGTCAGCAAGAGAGGACAAGAATTTGCTTGACCTGTTAGTTTTGCCTGAGAGAGATTCCCAACAAATGTCTGGATAGTTGAAATCTCCCAAGACCACTATGTCATATTTTTTGGAGAACTTGGCCATTTGATGCATAAAGAGTTCATCCATATCTTCAGCTTGCATAGGCGGCCTGTAGTAAATGCCTACAATGGTGTCCTTTCCATTGTTCGCTCCTTGTATTCTTACCTAAACAGTTTCCACAGAACTCCCAGTCTCTGAAGCTTCAATCTCTGTGCAGATATACACTTTTCTAACATACTGTACAATGCAACACCTCCTCCTCGTTTATCAAGTCTGTTTCTTGCAAATAAGTTGTATCCTTCTAGCCTTGTATTCCAATCATGTGTATCGTCCCACCAAGTTTCAGTAATTCCAATGACATCATATTTCTTTTCCTGCGTTAGTAGTTCCAATTCTCCTTGTTTGTTGCCCATGCTTTGTACATTTGTATAGAAACATTTTAGTTTGTGATTGGTTTCTCTTCCTCCAATATTTTTAATATTTAGATCTTTTTGTCTTCGTTCTTCCTTTCCACTTCTAATAGCAGAGTTCTCAATAGCATTTGTCAGGTGTATTGATTTTTCTGGCCTTTTGCTTCCCTTCCCACATTGTTCTAGTTTAAAGCTCTCCTGATGAGTGTAGCAAGGCGACTTCCAAATACATGTTTTCCAGCCTTCGTAAGGTGCACCCCATCTCTAGCAAGTAGTCCATCATATAGGTAATTCACTCCGTGATCCAGAAATCCAAATCCTTGCTGACGGCACCAATGACGTAGCCAGTTGTTCACTTGCAGAATCGTATTCCACCTCCTTGTTCCATTGCCATCCACTGGGAGGATGGAAAAGAAGACCACCTGCGCTCCCAGTTCTTTCACTTTCTTGCCTAAGTTTTCTAAGTCACTGCAGATGGTTTCTAGGTCACTTCTTGTGGTGTCATTTGTCCCAACATGTATTAGCAGGAATGGGTAGTCATCTTTAGGTCTGAAGAGTCCTGATATCCTGTCAGACACATCATTAATTTTTGCACCTGGAAGACAGCACATTTCTCTTGAGGTTATATCTGGTCTGCAGGTAGCGGCCTCTGTTCCTCTCAACAGGGAAACCACAACTCTCCGTTTCTTCTTCACAACATTTTTCTTTCTCCATCCAGGAGGACTCTGACGGCGTACAAGGTTGTTCTTTGTGGGCAAAGTCTTATCCTGATGTATTTCTTCATCGCTCTCCTATGTCAGAGCCTGGTACTGGTTCCTGAGCAGTATGGGTGCTGACTGCATCCCGATCCTCCTGCTTCTGTCGGTCACATGCTTCCATTCCTCTGTTTCTTCAGGTGCACTTCAAATTTCTTCTCTTTCTGTACGATGAAGAGATAATTCTGATCTGTCTAAGAACTCTTCATATTCCTTAATGATCTTCAATGTAGCTAACCTCTCTCCTAGATTTCGCAACTTTTCCTCCAACATGGACACAAGCTTGCATTTGTGGCATGTGAAATTTGTATTTTCCACTGGTAAATCTGTGAACATGTAGCAAGAAATGCAGCTCACCAAATGGCTCCTGGCCTCTTCCATGTTCTTATTGTTCAATAGATATCAAAGCGGTGAAATATATGGCAAAATTCGCACGCCGATAGGCGCGCGGTTTACTGAAGTCTTCCTTTCAGCTGCAACGGCCAAAATCCAGTGTTCTTTGAGCTCGCGGAGACTCTTCACTTATCCCAGAAGGCACTGTGAATATACAAATCCTCTCCTCGGGACTCTTCCCTTGGTTTACTGAAGTCCTCCTTTCAGCTGCAATGGCCAAAATCCAGTGTTCTTTGAGCTCGCGGAGACTCTTCACTTATCCCAGAAGGCACTGGGAATATGCAAATCCTCTCCTCGGGACTCTTTCCCTGGTTTACTGAAGTCCTCCTTTCAGCTGCAGCGGCCAAAATCCAGTGTTCTTTGAGCTCGCGGAGACTCTTCACTTATCCCAGAAGGCACTGAGCATCTGCAAATCCTCTCCTCGGGACTCTTCCCCTGGTTTACTGAAGTCCTACTTTCAGCTGCAAGGGCCAAAATCCAGTGTTCTTTGAGCTCGCAGAGACTCTTCACTTATCCCAGAAGGCACTGGCAATATGCAAATCCTCTCCTCGGGACTCTTCCCCTGGTTCTTTGTAGATGAGGAACAGAAAAAACATGTGCTCCTGTAGATGGCAAGCGCTGCATCAAGTGGCCTCTGCTCCTCTTCCTCCATTTTAACATCACACACAGTACAGTCCTTAGTGGTGACATCCAAATTAACCTCCCCCCAGCCGCCAAATCACAACTCTCCAAGCTCCCTGTTGGGAACCACAGATTCTGCAGATCTATTCACATATTGTATGCCATGGGTATAGGAAGTGTACTCTAAAGTTTCACAGAGTCAAGAGAAGGAAATCATGCATTGATCTGGGAATGTCATTTTGCTAAAATGCAGACTAGCGGGTCTCGCCAACCACCGTCCACCCCATCAACTGCAACTTCTGATTCTACCTCCTCCCTCACCATGGCAAGTGTTGCCACACAGGATAAAGAACCTTCACTTGTTTACCCCCTATTGTTGGGGTGATTGAGAGGCTGTCAGCTGACACAGAATTGGACATGTCTGCTGTGTTTGACTGATCTTACATACCAAGCACACCCCATCTTTCTCAATCCACCATAACATCGCCAATTGCACCTCTCTCACAGTCCAGCAGCTTGTCGTGTTCACCCTACTTCACCCTGTGTTGGCATAGCAGCAAATCCTTGTTTGTGCAATTGTGCTCACTGTGAAGCTGTAACTGCTGTTACATGTGAGGGTCACTGTATGTTCCCCCCAGTTTGTGCAAGGAGGCATATTGAGGCCATGAGAGGGCATTGCAGTCACAGGTGTAGCTGTGGTTACAATGCAGACTAAAGTGAGTATACATCTTGGACATGCTGGTTGTCCAAAACAGATTTAGGGAAAACCTGCTATGGGCTTTTATGTTTGAAGCAGACTGCAGATAGTAGTGGTGCAGTCCATTTAATTTCTGGGCCGGGTTTTCTATGTGGCTAAAGGCCACAGGTTGCTAGTTAAAAGCCCTGCAGTATAGGGTTTGGGTGTGTCATGTTCAGAGTCAGTGTCAGTCTGGTGTTTGGAGGAGTACAGAGCAGAAGGCTCTGCAGAACTCCACCTGTGTGAGGCAATACAGGCCAGCGGAGCCAAACAGCAAAGGCAGCTGAAAGCTTGGCCCCCACAGCGTGCACAGCGGTCTCGGAGGTGGGCTGTCTTGTGCCTGGTGGTGGACTGGAGGTAGACTGTCCTTTGCCCGAAGGACTGGTGTGTTTAGTGACTGTAAACTGGAGGATATGGTTCCAGGCTGCGATCCGGAGGATATCGTGTACTGTGTAAAGCTGTGAGTAGAACATTAATATAGCGGTGCAGTTGCCCACGGCAACAGGTCAGAAGTGAACTGGCATGTTTTGTGACTGTAATCCAGAGGATATGTGCCCGGCTGCAAACCGGATGGAGGATAACGTGTGCTGTGTTTTTTTTAATTGAATATTAAAGAGAAGCTTTGCTTTGAGCTTTGCTGGGCCACTGCCTCATCACTGCATAGTGTACTGCCGCTGCACTACATCACGTAAAAGATTCTTTACTCCTACATATTTCAAAGTTAACAGCTTGATTTTCACCATCTTCAATCTACTAATAATAACCTTTATTTATATATCACAAACACATATTTCGCATAGCTTTACAAGTCAGCAGTTCATATAAAACAGTCAAAAGTTACCAAGTTTAAGATAATCAAACAATTCAAGCAAAAATAATGATGACCCTGCTCTTCATAGCTTACAATCTACAATGAGGTGGGGGTGACACCAATGACAGGTGCTTATTTACAATGATGGTACAACCATCTTGAGGAAATGGGGGTTAGATAAAGGCTGCGTGAGCCTTATGGGTACGGTGAAGTTTGATGGTGAATTATGTTCAGAGAAGTAGAGAGTAAGCCATATATATATAAAAATGACTTTGATTAGGGAACGTGATAGGCAGCCCTAAACAGATGTGACTTTAGGGAGCACCTAAAAATGTCTAAGTTGTGGTTATACTCCTAATTTCATGGGGGATAAAGGGTAAGAGATGAGTCATTTAGTTGGAGATTGAACTGAGCCGGACAAAGTCCAGATCAGGGGTGTTATCGACTTTGTGTGTCACAGAGTTTGAAAGTTGTGAGAGGCCATGAGAATTGGCTAGAGATAGAAGGTGGGATGAAGTTGGGGAGGTGGAGCTGTTGAAGTCTCCCAGGATAAGGGTTGTCAATCCTGAGGACATGAGGTGTGGCCACAACGCTTAAAGTGGTCAAGGAAGTGAGTGAGTGAACCTGGGGGTGGGTATATGACTGCTACTCTGAGGGAGAGGGGATTGAACACCCTGATCGTGTGAACCTCAAAAGAAGAATGGCGTCCAATGGGCTTGCATTTATTTTTTGGTTTAAAAACAGGATTTTTGTTGGCAGCGAGGAGTGTAGGGTTATCGTGGAGTTAGCAGTGATCGTACAATGGGATATACGCACATTCCATGTGTTGTAATCTGGACGTGGATAAGCCATACGCTCACTATTACTTTTCTGAGAATTAATTATTGTGAACAGCCTGTGGCCTCTTTGGATGATTCATCACCCAATCATGTCATTGTCTGGACCATAGAGGCCAGCTGAGAGCTATTCGCTACTAAGATCACAGCGCTTGATCTGTATGACTCATGGCCTGTTATCTCTGTGATTATTGCATGGCCACTCCAATCTGTTTGCCACGGAAATGCAGCCTTTCTGTCTCATGCATACAGACGGTTTCCGAAAGATGATGGCCATCGCAGTCCCCCCAATACCAGTTGCCCAGTCTCCATTACTTCTCTAAGAAAGATGTGCCTGCGCTACAGGAACAAGTCGCAGACAACATCACCTGTTCCCTGAAAAATTCTATGTCTACCAGTGTGCATTTTAACAATGACACCTGGACGAGCAAGCATGAACAGTGGAGTTGTGGCACCCCTGAGGGTCCAGTCGCCACAAAGGTACTGCATCGCAGCCAGAGATGTGGTATTTCAACTTTCAGGTAAGGTGGAGGCATTACACCTGGCTCTGGCAACACTGCATCCATCACACACACTAGTTGAGTTCATATAGCAAGTCCCAGCTAGCAAAGGGTGTTAGATGGTGGGTGGAGCTTGTGAGTCAGAGCAGGAGTTAGAGGGAAGTAAGAGGGGATTTCCCCCTTGGGGGAGGAAGGAGACAGACGTGTTTTGAGACAGCTCTCCTATAAGGGAGAGGAGAAGAGAAATAATCGTGTAGGAGGCTCCAAGCCAGAGGAGCTGCTCCTAGAGAGGAAAGAGGAAGGATGGTTCCCTGGAAGGGAAAAGGGATTCTCAGAGAGAGACACGGCTGAGCTGAAAGCTACAGATGGGCTCATTCCAGGACTGGTGGAGGCCGGCTGGGAGAATCCAGGTCACAGAAGGGACTCAGCCCCTAGACTAGTGGAAGAACTTTATGACTCAGCTAGCAAGCCGACAGCTGTGATAACTTTAGGGATCACAGCCACAACCGCAAGTGTCTTCTCCGGGAAGGAAAGCTATATAGGATCAAGGAAACGTAGAGAGAGAACATTGTCCTGGAGGATCCGCAGCTTCTAGACTGGGACATTGCTTAGCGAAGGTGCTGGAAGAAAGAAAGGAGTGGGAAACCAGCACAGTGAGACGGCCAGGGAAGGCATATACTGACAGGGAGCTTTGGACTAGTTTTCTGCATCTACCTGGGAGTTGGCTGGACTCCTCACCTGGAGGACGTGGCACCAAGCGGGCACCTGTACTGTGCACACCTGAACTGTGGGTAAAGCTTTGGAAACTGCAATTGACTGTCTCCTCAAGTTCTTCATTCGACGCACACTCCACTCTGCTACATCTCCCAGCATCATCACTTTCTACAACATCTCCCTGCCCTGGGACAACATAGCCTCACCTGTGGGAGGCTTTACCAACGCTGCTGCATCTCACCATCTGTCCCAGAGGATATGCACCGCAGCACTGGTCACCTCTGACCAGATACCACAGGTGGTGTCACGAATACCTTACTACAAACTCTAACATCCCCTGTAAATATTCCCTTTTTATTGGATGCCCAGGGCCACAGACCGGGTCACTGCTGCCATGACACTTCCCTTAAAAGATACTGGCCCGGTACCGAGTATCCCACTGCCCTGGCGGGCGATCCAGAGATACAGCTAGATGACTGGGTACTGGGTGACTCTGGTGGCTGTAGGGGTAGTCGGAGAAGGGGCTGCTCCACATGTCTTGCAGTCCCTAAGGCTTACAGGGCGCTTGGGGATGGAGAAATAAACCACAACACTCCATAAGATGGATAACTAAACTACTAGACAACAAGGGTTGGAGAACTAAACTACTAAAAAGCTAGGATTGTAAAACTAAACCATTACACACTATACGATGGATAACTAAACTATTAGGCAACAGGAGTTGGAGAACTAAACAGCTAGGGTTGTAGAACCAAACCACTACACACCCTACAATGGATAACTAAAATAATAGACAACAGGGTTTGGAGAACTAAACTACTAAACAGCTATGATTGCCGAACTAAACAAATTAGCACTAAAACATGGAGAACTAAACTAATAGACAACAGGGATTGGAGAACTAAATTACTAAACAGCTTGGGTTGGAGAATTAAACTTGTACACACCAGGGGATGGAGAACTAAAGCAGTAGACACCAAGTCTTGGAATCCCCATGGTTTGTGGAACAAACCTCTGTATGTAACAGTTCCTGCAGTGTTTCTGCCTCCTCCAACTCCTCTAAGGCCTTCACTTGCGCCCTTAACCTCTGTCTCAATTAAACACACGTTACAACACTGCAGAGAGACGCCCTCTCCCACCTTTGTACTGCGCAGCCAGGGCTCACTGTAATCAGGCAGTATTTACAATAATATGCCTTGGAAATCACAGTCATACAGATCAACAGTTGTGCACAGCTATCCATGCCGAATTTGAGCAATGGCTGTCTACACTCAACCTGGAGCCAGGGAAGGCCGTGTGCGATAATGATGCAAACTTGGTGGCAGCTCTACACTGGGCCAACCTTACACACGTGCCCTGCATGGTTTGCATCCTCAATCTGATGGTACAGCAATTCCTCTACCACTGTCCCTGTCTGGAAGCGCTGCTGCAGAAACCACTGTTATGCTGAGTTCCACCATTCCACTACAGTTGGAAACGAGATCTTTCAGACTACCGGTTAACCGATTGATATGCGATATGACCACACCATGGAATTAAACTATGCACATGTTGCAGCGACTGTGGCAGCAGCGCCAAAACCTGGTGCAGGATGACATTTTTCATAGCCTGGCACAACGCAGTACAGACGTGGTGCAATTCACACTTGCATACTGGTTACAGATGAAGGCTCTCTGCACCCTTCTGTATGTTTTCTTTATGGCTACTAAGATGGGTGCTGCCATCAGCATCCCGATTATTGTCTTCAAACTGCTGGAGCACACTTGAAATAGTGTGGGTGAGCAGGTGGCTGTGGTGGTCCTGGGGGAAGAGGAGGAAGCAGAGGGGGATATCTTTAGGGTTAACAATATCTATAAGTTCAGGTCTGTCGTCTCACAGACATTTGCCATGGGAGGAACAAATGGTGAAGGACCTTGAAAAGGATGAGAAGAGAGAGGTGATGGACGTGCAACAGTTAGGAGATGAAGACAATAATGATTCCCTCTATGTTGTCCGTGATTGTCAGGAGGGGATGGAAGAAGAAAGCTTGAGTGTTATACCACCACCAACACACTGTGGAGTTGGACCTCATGAAAGAGACTGACCCACGAGCACCTTTTTGCAGCACTATCTGCAACATGATTGTTACCCGTATAGTTATGATTCCAAATAATCATGACAACTGGGTTGCGAGTGTGTTCTAGCCACAAAACAAAAGTAAATTTTGCCTGTTGCTTACCCCCCGTAGAAAGGGACGCGCCCATGCTGCAGTATCAAAACATGTTGGAAGACAATCTTGACAATGGTTTTCCCCAACACAGCAGTGAGGCACACAGTCTGAATCGAAGTGATAGCCTTCCAACCACAGAAACGGTCAGTTGTCAACGCAAAAACATTAGCAGTTTTGCAGCACTGTAGTCCTGTATTACAACCCCACCAAGAACAGCATCTGCAAAAATTTTGTATGTTGTACCCTTG
The DNA here is from genome assembly GCA_009801035.1 of Oophaga pumilio. Lineage (NCBI taxonomy): Eukaryota > Metazoa > Chordata > Amphibia > Anura > Dendrobatidae > Oophaga > Oophaga pumilio. Next base: position 40,805 of record VIAB01006232.1, read on the forward strand.
TTTGCGAGGGTTTACTCCCAGTAATTAGCTTTCTACCCACACTACAAAGACATGCAGATATTAAATTTAGATTTTGCCTCCCAATGATGGCAGTGCCAGTAATGTCTGTAAAGCGAATGTTGAATTATTGGTGCTATATAAGTGATAAACCTCCCAAAAAATTGAAAGTGATGCTCAGCCACACTCAGGTGACACACATATCAGTTTCGTAGATTACTACTGTCAGAAAAATGTAAGGATAGTAACACAGGCAGTTGACTCAAAGTCAGTGGAGGACTGCCGGTATCGGAGGCCTACTGCTACAGGCAACACATATGAAGGAGACCCAACGCGGAATCTACACATTTAGATAAATTAGTGTCAGACACTAACAAAGTGGCATCAATTTAACCACAGTAAAAATTGTATAATAGGGACCGACAGGTTTTCCACTGCACCCAACCCAGCAGATGGACATGCAAGCAGGACTGTTCACATTTCCACAAATTATTGTTAACATCTCCAGCAGCAGTAGCAACAGCAGGCATGTGAGCCCCACTAAAGATATCAGAGACTGCAATTTCACAATAATAATGCAGCACACTAAAAACTACAACATCCAGTAACACAAGTTGTCAGTTGTCTTTGGATAGGACGTCACGTAAGTGGGTCAATAGTGCTTTCAGAAACATTAACATCTACCCCACATACACCTCAAACACAAAGCTTAATCCCCCTTCCTCCACGACCACGATTTTTCACAGTCATGTTGCTCAAATAGTGTGCTAGGAGCATCATGGTGGCTCAGTAGTTAGCAATGCAGCCCTGGGGTCCTGGGTTCAAATCCCACCAAGGACAACATCTGTAAGGAGTTTGTATGTTCTCCCCATGTTTGCGTGGGTTTCCTCCGGGTACTTCAGTTTCCTCCCACATTCCAAAGACATACTGATAGGGAATTTAGATTGTGAGCCCCATCGGGACAGTGCCAATAATGTATATAAAGCGCTGTGGTATTAATGGCACTATATAAATGAGTAAAATAAATAAACTAAAAATAGATTTTTTTACTTTGCACAACCTCTGCACACAGCTGAATTTCAGCAGCACAAAATTAGAAGGTGAAATATGGCATGATTAATCAAGTTACTCACAGCAGAAAGAATTATTTCAGTGTCCATGAGGCCTGTGTGACAAAGAAGATCTTCTCCCAAAAATGTCAAAGTGAGATGTGTTGTGAATGGGTTTGAGATGAGTTCTGAGCAGAGG
>VIAB01006232.1:52559-64609 GCA_009801035.1 Oophaga pumilio
TGTGGGATACGGCGGGCTGTATCACATTTAGCAACAGAAAAAAATAGAACTTTTTTAAAATGCTCTTTATGTCTGCAGATAGGTTCATAACACCGCCACAACATGACAATGTCGGATACGGCGGGCTGTATCTCATTTCAGCAAAGCAAAATATTATAATTTTTTTAATGTTCCTTAGGTCTGCAGACTGTTTCATATCACCACTAAATAACAAGGTGGGATACAGCAGGCTTTTTCACATTTAGCTATTGAAAAAATATTATTTAGAATGCTATACTTGTGCAAGGAGCACAATAGAAGCAGTGCACAACACACTTGTGGGACATGTGCCCTGCTGACTTTGTCTGTAGACCTCAGTAATGGCCAAAAAAAAAAAAAAATTCTGGAAGGTAAATTTTACAGCCACACTGGACACTAGCTACACTATCTGACTGATATACAACCACCTAACTAACTAGCTAAAATCTTGCTGTTAACAGTGGCAGTGTCAGGAGCAGCCTCTCTGCGCTGTTACAGTGTCAAAATGGCGCTAAAACAAGATGTCTGCTATTTATATGCAGAGGGACATGTGATTTCAGCAGCTAATGACACAAGCCGTAGTGTCAGGACATTGTGGGTTTTTCCTGCTTCCTGATTGGCTAGCTGCAATGTGCACACATAAAGTTAGGAAAATAAAATCACTGCTGTGCTGTGCTTACAAGAACCCTGCGCCTCTGAACTCTGCAAACCCCCTCCCCTCATCAAACACGTGCCAAATGCTCATGCTACACCACAATTATCATTGCTAAAGTGCTGAAAATATTTTTGTGGCAATGCAAATATTTTCCCGCACTTTTACCGAATGTTACCAATTTTTATTGATTTTATAACATTTTGCTCGGCTTTCCGATCACGAATCCGAATGTGCCATATTTGTGACGAATTTATATTTGGCGTTTGTTTTCAGAACAAATTCGCTCATCTCTAGTAGGAAGCTTTGGCTAGCCTGGCCCTTTTTTGAGACCACAAAGGATGACTCAGCTCACGATATCTGCCAACTTTGTAAAAAACTACTGAGTAGAGGCTAAAAATCCAACAAGTTGCCTATTACATGTTTGAACTGGAACATGCATAATCAACATGTGTCAGTCTGGTAATCTCAGAGCCCTAAAATGCAGACTTGTGGGCCTCGCCAACCACCGGCCAGCCCATTAACCACTTCTGCTGCTTCTTTCCAATCCATCAATGTGACCAGTATTCTTGCACAGTTCTCCATCTGTAGAACCTCCACTTGTTTACCCGATACAGTTGTGGTTAGTGAGAGCCTGTCAGATGTTACCTAAGTGGACGTGCCTGCTGTTTTTGACCAATATCAAAAGACTGACCGTCACATCCAAACATAAATTAGATTTGAACAGGTGCTAACCTAGAGTTGCCAACTCATATACAATCAAACAAAAAGTAGCATTCTATAGAGCTATATCATGCAAACATGAAATATGAAAATTGAATTGCATTACTGCACTAGAAATATGAAGAATTGAGAATGCTTAGCACATAAATTGGCCAATTCACATGTGCCTGGCAGCCACGATAAGGCGATTCTCATTGCCAGGACCTAATGCCAATCCTCTCTTAGACTGAAGTGCACATCTCTATGGAGGGGTAGGATCCTTCTGCAATTAAAAATGCCGCAATCAAGCAGTGTTAAAATTCATATGCCTTGAAGAACGCAGTCACATAGTTCAAGCATTGTAGACAGCTGAGTTAGAGCAATTGCTGTCTCCACTGAACCTGGAGTCAGTGAAGGCCGTGTGTGATAACAGTGCGAACTTGGTGGCAGACCTACACCGGACAACTTCACACACATGCCTTGCAACGCTCATGTCCTCAACCTGTTAGCACAGCAATTTCTATGCCGCTATCCCAGCCTGGAAGCACTGATGCAGAGAGCTTAGCTGCTGTGTGGTCATTTCTGGCATCTACACCACTCATGGTCATCGACTTACATTGCTACAGAGGTCTTTCGGGCTACCGGTTAACTGGTTCATATGCGCTGTGCCGACACTGTGGAATTACACTGTGCACATGTTGCAGCAACTAAATGAAAAACTGGGTCTGAACTGAAAAAGTAAATTGATGTGTATGCAAAATGTAAATGCATATTAAACACATGACCATTATACAGAGAAAACAAAAAACAAGAAACAAATATCCTAAAATAAAATAAAAAATTTATTGCAAAACATGCATGAGGTTGTAATAATAATAATAAGGGTATTTGGTAAACATAATTTTGATCAAAAGAATGTACAAGCCATCCCGCCACGGCAAGGCAACCCTTTGTGGGACAGTCCTAACTCTTGTATTAAAAACCTTTCCACCTGTCAATGTTATGTTTACCAAATACCCTTATTATTATTATTACAACCTCATGCATGTTTTGCAATATATTTTTTATTTTATTTTAGGATATTTGTTTCTTGTTTTTTGCTTTCTATGTAGCAGCAACTGTGGCAGCAGCGATGACCCCTGGTAAAGTATGACATTTTGCATATTCTGTCCCAACGCAATATGAACGTGCAACAAATCATGCTTCTGGAGTGGGCACGGATTAAGGACCTCTGTACCCTTTTGCACAGTTTAGAAATGGCTACTAAGATGATTAGCGCTGATGTTGTCATCATCAGCATCACTATTCCAGTCATCTAAATGCTGGGGCATACTATGAATAGTCTGCAGGAGGAGGTGGTGCTCACGGAGGAAAAGGAGGTAGCAGAGGAGGATGTGGAAGTGATAACAATATCTATAACTTTTGGACTGTCATCGCACAGGCTGATGCCATGGGAGTGTGGATTATAGCTATCAAGGGGGGCTCAAGGTACCAGACAAACTGTTAGTAAGGGTGCAGGAGCTGAGAAACAAATTGAGGAGGATGAGGAGGAAGAGGTGATGGGCATGCAATAGTCAGGAGATGAAGAGGATAATGAATACTTCTCTGTTTTCTGTGGTTGACGGGAGAGAACGGAGGAAGCAAGGTTAATTGTCATGACACAGCTGTCGGGTGACCCGAGACCATGGGGCTCCTTCCCTGTCTCTAACACTAGGGGGCGCCCTAGCTCGCCCTACTCCTCGGGATACTTCTGAAGGTTAGCCCTCTGCCTGTTCTCTTCTCCCGTCCAGGGAAAATGGGCGCTACTGTGCACCGTAGTGCACCAACTCAACAAACAAGGTAACACAGACAAGGGTTAATAGAAAACTCCAGGCATACAAATATTCACTCACATATAACAGAGGAATGCACTGGGGTGTGGAGGCAGGGGAATAAACCAAAATAAAGAAGGATGGGGAATTACCAAACAACAGTCACAGATAACTCCTCTAACTCTCCTCATATGAACTCCTCTCCCTCCGTTAGCCATGCAGCAAATGCTTGCTCTGACAAGGAGTTGTAACAGTGCCCAGATTATGAAGGGGAAAGTAGTGGCTAACCTAACTCAGCTGTGAACATAGGGATTGCCAACACGGCCGATTAACCCCTGTTCTTCCAGAAAAAATAAACACATTTAAAATGAAGGAGAAGTGCTTCCTCTCAGCGTCGAAGTAGGAGCAATCAGACGCTGTGATCTTCTATCTTCACACTGTCTCGGTAATGCCATGACATTATATCTTTCCCCACCGCCAACACACCATGATGTACTAGAACCTCATGGAACAGGTTGACACATGATCGCCTTCTTGTTGCACTATCTGCAACATTATTGTTGGCAGAATTGTTAGGGTTAGAAATAGTGCTGATTACTGGCTTACCACTCTGTTAGATCTATGATACAAGAGTAAATTTAGCCAGATGCTTCACCCCCTCGAAAGGCATGCGCACATGCTGGAGTATTGAAACTTGCTTGTAGACAATCTTAGGAGTGATTTTCCACAAGACAGCAGTGAGGCACACAGTGTGCATTGCAGTTATATACTTCAAACCATGCTAATGTTGAGTCATTAGCAAAAGCAGTGTAAAGGGTATGCCACACTAAGCGAGATCGCTAACGAGATCACTAAAACGTCACTATTTAGCGATCTCGTTAGCGACCTCGTTGTGTGTGGCATGTAGCAACGATGTGGCCCCTGCTGTGATGTCGCTGATCGTTCACTAGCTTTCTGGACCGTTTTTTGATCGTTGGCGTCCTGCTGGTGAGCCTATATCGCTGTGTTTGGCACCTTTTGCGAACGACGAGCGACCTCGTTTGTGACGCATGTTTTTTAGCGTCACGGAGTGGATCGCAATATCTGTAAGTTCTCTTTTGCGTCACAGAGAGGATCGCAGAAGTTGCAAAGCAGGCTAGCATGACACAGAGAGCAGGAGCGATGCTGGAAATTCCTATGAATCAGAAGCGCTCAGTACATGCTGACAGATCCTAACGACCGCCAAAGTCGTTAAAGAGATCGCTGACCGCTGATGAGTCGTTTATGAGATCTCCTGTTTGGCAGCTACTAGCGACCTAAAAGCGATCACACCAACGATCTCGTTAGCTTGCGTCGTTATCGAGATCGCTAACGAGATCGCTAAGTGTGGCAGTACCTTTAGTGACAGAGGCAGCACGGTGGCTTTGTGGTTAGCTCTGCAGACTTGCAGCACTGGAATCCTTTGTTAAAACCCCACCAAGACAACATCTTCAAGGAGTTTGTATATTCTCCCCATGTTTGCGTGGGTTTCCTCCGGTGACTCTGGATTTCTCCTACATTCCAAACATATACTGATAGGAAATTTAGATTGTAAGCCCTAATGGGGACAGTCCCGAAAATGTCTGTGAAGCGCAGTGTAATTAATTGCACTATGTAAATGAGTAAAATAACTAAAAATTAAAAATAAGCAATTTCTGTGAGTTGTTTCACACTTTTCTTAGACCAGTCAGTGTAGCACATACACAGAAATTCAAAGGTAAATGGTATTGGTCTGCACATCAATGCAATGCCAAATGTTTGATTAAGTTAGAAAATAGACCATTAATGTCGAAGAGCAGACCGCAATAGTGTCATTAAGAATTGGGTGTTCAGAAAGCCAAAAGTATAAACATCTTACCCTGTGGGAGAGGACAGTAAAGTGTAGTGCACAAACCGAGTGGTTTGGACCCCAATGCGCGTTTCGCGTGGATTTGTTCCTTTGCTTTCTCAAGGGGCAGGTGTCAGTAAGTGGTGCACTAAGAGGACCTTTTGTAGCCATAATAGCAGGTCATGTGACCGCTACTCCCCCAGTGGCGCTGCGGAGGCGGCCTGTGCGCACCATGCAGGCCGCATCATGCCGATTATCATCAGCCATCAAGTCCAAGGCGTGCATGCGCGGGAGCGCGAGAGGAATCAAGGACTCCTGTGCATGCATGGCAGACAAAGACACAAAAGAGTCCAGCGTGAACAGTGGGAAGCGAAGTGTGCACGTGCACTACAGCGCCAACCAGGGACATGAGCAAAGACTGTATCACAAGGTCAGGAAGTGGAGATATTGGTGAAAGGAGATCACCTAAACACAGAACATGTTATTATGGCCAATGAAGTAGAAATGGGAAGCACCAGCCTAAGGCCCAGACTGCATATAGATAATTTTAACATTAAAGTTCCCCAAAAAGTAGTGAAAGAAAACCTGTGCTTCAGTTTCATTAGGTGAAACAAGAGTATGAAGAAGCCATAGATTATTTCAAGCCAAGACAACAAACTTGAACTTTTTTTGAGTTCAATAACAATCAGTAGAGTACACAAATTACTTATGATGATACTAATTAGAATTGTATAATTCAGTTATTTAATCAGAAAACCCTGCTTATTTTTTTAAATCCATAGATTGTATTTCGGTTACAAATATTGGAATAACTCTATTGAGCATTGCCACAAAGGAGTTGTCCAACAAACCGGTTGTCATTATAAGCATACTGATGATAAAATTGAATTGTCCTTTCTATTAGAAGCTATATGTTTACTTTTTGGTGCAATGCCTACAATGTAGCTGTGCCTACTTGATTCATAATGGTTTAAGGTGAGAGTACTACGTTATATACTACTTCTCTTTGATAGTGCTATTTCTCCCACAGGACTATGATTCTTTAGGGATACATACAGTTGCTTCAGCTGAATATTTTTGTGCAGCAATAACAATTTATACAAGAAAGTAGTGCTCATAAAAAAAGCAATGGCTTTAAAAAACACCTCCAAAAATATTCAATTTTTTTAATGAGCAACTGGTTTGCTATTTCCAAGCTATACAAAATTATCCTTTTTTGGTATCATCATGAGGAACAGATTTTTTAATTAGAAAATGAAGATGCAGCAGCTTTTTGACAAGTCATCCATTTTTTTCCCTTTTTTAGGAGCAGTAACAGGTTTGCTTTAAATTCCCCAATTTGCTTCTATAGCAAGAATTTAAAAGCAAGGCTATCCAATAGTCATCACTGGGATTGATGCTAATGATACGCCTGTCAGTACTCAAGCAATTCAGCATGCAGCATGACATGCTCACAAGCTCATCCAATGTCTCCATTTGTTCACTTTCTGTCTGCTACTGTAACAGTTGGTCATTTTAGCCAGCATTGTTGCATATATATCACACTGACTGTCAACTTTCATCCTTACCTGTACCTGGAATAGCTCAATGTCACACTCCACATCCATTTGCTGCTGCTCTTCCTCTTCCTTTACATCTGTCTGCAAGTGACATTGTCCCTGAGGGTCCCCAATAGCAGCAATGAACATGTAGAAGCCTGCTGTTTTCCCCCATTCCTTGCTGCAACCTTGTCCATGTTGTCCATGAACAAAGTGCATTTTAATCAAGAGATCTTGTAATTAAAATAAACTCCAAAACTCAATTTGTTCAAAAAATGTTCATGTGATGTGATGATAATCTTAAAAATGTGCCTCTGGTTTGTGCTGTGTAATAGCTGTGTCTTACTGTGCATGGGCATGGTCTGCAGATACCACATCTCCTGAGCAGGAGAGGAAGCAAGAAAGCATGCAGATATTACAGCATGGGATCGCACCATAATTACCCAAAAGGCAGTGGAATCCATTTAGTTGTACGTCAGTGAATGTACCACCAGCAACTTAACCAGGCGGGAGTTGGCATACAAGTAGATGACTGGGCTTCTGGATCTGCTACTGGAAGATCTTTTGTTTGGATGTCAACTCTGCTTTTTATTGCCAATGGCACCACCCTCCTCATCTGACATTACCTCCCCATCACTCTAAATTCCTGTCCACCATACTGTCACCATGAACATCATCATTATCCCTGACTTGACTAAGAGTTTTCTCAGGGTGAAAAATATCCCAAGCTCCTTTTTCCCCACTCCTCAATCTTACCTCTAGAGGTGCCCTGACTCAGAGTGCCACCAACATGTCTACTGCCAATACTAGTGCCTCTACCACAAATACTGCCAGCGTCACTATTACTATGACCACTAACATAGCTAGGTGCTTAAATCACGACGTCCGCCTTCACCAACTCCATCTCATCCAAGTCTAAATGCTGACTGTTTTCATCCAATGCATCAACTGGAACAAGATGTTACGAAATATTTTCTTTTGTACCCAAAGTGCTGTGACTTCATAAACTAGAAGTAAAAGAAGACAGAGATGTCTTTCACAGACTTTAAAGTTGCAAATCTAAAATCAACCAAGAAATGTTAGGGAGATGCTGAAAAAATAGCAGCGCCAATATGCCCAGAATTAGTGGGGCATTTACTTACATCAAAAATGAGAATTAACATGGGCATACAAAACATCTGAAGTTTGTGACATGCATACTTTGTGATGCAGACAGTCACACAATTAAATGTCTACAATTTTAACTTATCTTTTGTAATTTTTAATCGCAATTCCCCCCTTCTCAAAAAGGTCACATAAAAATATTATTTACGTAAAACTTACCTAGTACAATGGGTGCGCAAAAAATAAGTAGTTTGTGACACAAACATATTGTGATATAGACAGTCACACAATTAAATGTCCGTTTTTTTAATTCTTTTTTGTATTTTTTTAACACAGCTTTCCCCTTTCCAAAAAGGACAAACTGGGAAATTCTAGGTGTACAAAAAAAAACAGCAGCTACACAAGACTGCAGTGTTGGTGTCACATGTATATACTGTACATCAAATTTGACTAAGTAGGTGTTTAAAAAAAAAAGAAAAAGAATCTGTACTTTGTGACAGGCGCACTTTGTGAAGTACTGTACACAGTCACATAGTTAAATGTTTGAAATTTTTTAATGTATTATTTTTATCATATTTAACCTTCTCCCGAAAGGAATGACCCAGAAATGCACAAAAAGCAAGCAAAAATAAGCGCAGCAACAAGCTGAAGTATTGTTGGGTCATTTATGTATGTAAAATTTTACTAATATAACAAGTGTGCAAGAAAACAGTAGTTTGTGACATGCACACTTTGCGAGTTAACTGTTTCTTTTATTTTAGCAATATTGGTGGCCTGCTTCTGCAAAAATGGAAAAACAAATGTGTAATTGAGATGTAGCAGCACTAATCGATCACTGTCAGCTCCCATCTCCCTCTCTAACTATCAACTGAATTTACTGTATTATTTTCTTATGTTTCACACTAAAGTTCTTCACTGCTGTGCCATTATACAGTACACACATACTACCTGTACAATTTCTTCAGTGTTTCATGGCATTTTCCCCCTATCTCTATGGGTACATTTTGTGCTATAGCATTTTCTCTGTATCCAGATTAATGACAAAATGGCTGCTGCATTCCCTGTTCAGCTTTTATACAGCCTATGAATACAACTGATTGGCAGTACTTTTCTATATGATGGCCTCAAACATTATTTGGAAGCCAAGAGAGAAGGTCACGTGAGCCTTCTCTGGTTAATTCAATATTCTGTAATGTCTAAATTAATGGCAGCCGTTTTAGGTGATTTGCATGAAGAAAATTGCAAATTGTTCAAATTCACCTACTTCAGCTACCTCTTAAAGATTCAAGACAAATTCGATTTTCATGGTATGTATTCACTCATCTGTATTTATTTTGCTTATTTTCATCATTTGTGTGAAGAATATATTGGCTTACAGTAAGATCCAATTCTGTCTCAATAAGTACCAGGTTTGTAAGTTCAACCGTAATATTAGTCTTAGGCTTGGGCTACACAATATCTTTGACTGCGACAATTGTAGTGCAACCAAAGTACATTAGGTGTCACTGCTACTGCAATACAAATGAACAGGGTTGCATTGCGACCCATAAGGTGCTGTGACTATGATGAGCAAGTCGCAAAAAATGTGACCTGGGTGGACTACAATGCGAACCTATTCACTTTAAAGGTGCTGTCATGTAGCAATGACACCTAGAGATATTTGATCTCACGACAGATGTGGCAGCCAAAGTTGCCGTGTAGCCGCATCTTTAACCCCTTTCAGACATGAGCTGTAATAATATGCACATGTTGGAATCCACCTGTTTGGTGCAGGCCCTGATCTATCAATATAAATAAAGAATCAACTCAATCGCTAAACAGCGTAACGAGAAAAAATTTCAATACGCCAGAATTACGTTTTTTTGGTCCCCACTACATGGCAATAAAATGCAATAACGGGCAATCAAAACATTGGTTCTACACCAAAACTGTATCAATAAAAATGTCAGCTCAGCGCGCAAAAAATGAGCCCTCACCCAGCCCCAGATCAAACAAAAATGAAGACACTACAGGTCTCAGAAATGGCACCAATTATTTTTTTTTAACAAATTTTGGATTTTTTTTACATCACTTAAAAAAGAACCTATACATGTTTGGTGTCTGTGAACTCATACTGACCTGGTAAATCATAATGGCAGGTCAGGTTTAGCATTTAGTGAACATGGAAAAAACAAACAACTGTGGAATTGCCCTTTTTTGCATTTTCACTTGGAACTTTTTTCCCATTTTCCAGTACAAGACATGTTAAAACCAGTGGTGTTTTTCAAAAGTACAATTTGTCCCACAAAAAACAGGCCCTCACATGGCTATATTGACTGAAAAATAAAAAAAATTATGGCTCTTGGAAGAAGGGTAGCGAAAAATGAAAACACAATAACGCAAAATTGCCTGGGGGTTAAGGAGTTAATCATCACCTCTCTACTACCATGCCTGACACTTAGGCCTCTTTCATACATCAGTGTGTCTGGTTCGGGTGGTGACAGTTTCCACACGTACCGGAGACACTGACACATGTAGACCCATTCAAATGAATGGGTCTGTGCACATGTCAGTGTGTTTCTACGTAGCATGTTGCCGTGGGCAAAACACGCTGACATGTTCGTTTTTTACCGGCAGCAGAGTCTGCAGACCATCCCGTACATGTGTACATGGAGAACACACATTAATGTCCTCCATGTGACACGCATCGACGCCGGAGAAGAAGAGCTACAGTAAGCGGTGTTCACCGGCGGCAGGTGCTGAAGACGACTCTAATCATTCTCCCCTGCTCTGCAGGCGATCAGCATGAGCAGGGGAGAATGATGAGTTATATTAAAGTCAGAACTATGACAGCAGGTGGGGTTTTTTGGGACTATTACTCCCATCATCCGACACCTGCTGCCATCTTCCTGACTTTAATATAACTATCATCATTTTCCTCTGCTCGCACCAATCACCGCCAGAGCAGGGGAGAATGGGAGACATCTTCAGCACCTGACGCCGGGGAACAGGTGTAGCACTTCTTCCCTGGCAGCTGTCCATGTGGTACTGATGCGGCACACGGGTGGCACATGTTTGCAACACGTATGCAGCAAATATCACATTCACGAGAAATGGACACACGGACACTGATATCTCCAGTACCGTTTTTTCCGGTACTGGAAATATCAGGACGTGTAAAACCAGCCTTAGTATGAGGTATTGGGTGTTATTACCAACATCACAGTATATGTGTTGATCAAACATCCCCACTGTGGTCTCATCAGTAAGAAGTATATACTTCCATTTCTCATCCACACAATACAAAAGAAAACTTGCAAAGGAAATCATACTGTGGGACGATTTTTAAAAAGATATGTTAATTTGTCTTAATTTTTGTGACAGATTTTATTCTTAGAGATGCATAGAGTGAAATCTGTAACATATCTACACTTTAGAGCAGGGTTCCCCAACTCCAGTCCTCAAGGCCCACCAACAGGTCATGTTTTCAGAATTTCCTTTCTATTGCACAGGTGAAGCAATTATCACCTGGGCTAATACTAAGGAAATCCTGAAAATATGACCAGTTGGTGGGCCTTGAGGACTGGAGTTGGGGAACCCTGCTTTAGAGAATCAGTAAAATCCAGTGTGTTTCCTTGTCACCAGAAGTCAATTTTTTAGCCGTAGAAGTTCATGAGGACCAATTGTTACTTAGACCATGATAAGTGAAAGTGTAGACTAAAGGAGGGTGACCTTTCTCATGATTATATATGTACAGCTACAATAAGTTATTAAATAGTATTAACCCCTTTCTGACATTGGGCATAATAGTATGCCCACATCGGAATCTCTCCCTTTGATGTGGGCACTGAGCCCACATCTTTCCCGGAACATGTCAGCTGTTTTGAACAGCTGACATGCGCCTCTAACAGCTGCGGGTGAAATGGCGATCCACCCATGGCTGTTAACCCGATAAATGCCGCTGTCAATCTCTGACAGTGGCATTTAACTCGCACTTTCCGGAAGCGCACCGGAAATCCAGTCCATCTGTGACCCCGTCATGTGATCACAGGTTACCGATGGGTTGGCATGACAGCCAGAGGTCTCCAACAGACCTCTATGGTTGTCATAGCTGGATTGCTGTGAGCACCGTCTAGTGGTCGGCGCTAACAGCAAGTGAGCATTTCTGCTACATACAGGCAATCTGATCATCGCCTGTATGTAGCAGAACCGAACAAAGTACTGCGGCTTCTAGTGTCCCATGGAGATTTTTGAAGCAAGCAAAAAGTAAAAAAAGTTTTTAAAAATATAAAAAAATATAAAAGTTCAAATCACCAGGTGATGTGCCAGGTGCTGACGCCGGCCCTGGGGAGGGGTGCAGCCCAGTTAGGGAGGTAGAAAAACTGGCATATGTTGAGGTG
>VIAB01006233.1:28870-41541 GCA_009801035.1 Oophaga pumilio
GTCTTATAACAGGTCGGTATACCATTATTTCTCATGTTTACGGTCAGTGAATGGTACCAGGCCGCTTTTCCCCTCGGACTGTAATATCCAAAGGTTGTACTGTTAGCTATGGTGGGAGTGTGTGCAGAACACGCTGGGAGTTGTAGTGTCCCAGCGGTAGTGGGCTCCGCCAGTGCAATCATCTATTGGGGTAAGTGTGAGCAGCGCTGTACATGCGATCGGGAGACGGCTACGTGCACCCAGAGCTCAAAAGGGTTTTCCAGGAATGTCTGGAGATGCTCCTCCTTTGGGGACTTTTTGGAAGAGTTTTTTCCTGGCGCTTTATTTGCAGCCTTCTGATTGGACAGTGACTTGCAGAGCCGTCCCATCATGCTTTGTGTAATAGAAGTAATCTGCACTATTTTTTTTTTTTTTCACATTACAAAATTTTCTAAACTAGAGCAACAAAACAAAATCCAAGATGCTGAAAAAAGTCAACATCTGACCAGCAAAGCGGTTTTACAATAGAAACTAATAGGAACTGTCTTTCAAGCAATTTTTCAGCAGCTCTTTCAAAGCAGACCTACTCCAAAAAAAACCCTGAAGACTCAGCGAGCACGTATCCTGATAATAGTAGTCTTTGCTGTGAAGTTTTAGTAATAGCTTTCTATGATTTTTGGTTTTGCCATGTATTAAATATTAAAGAGGAATGGAAACAGCAATGGATCACGCTGACCAGAGGGAAAGGGACGTCCCGGGGGCAGGCGGGTACGCGGCTGTTAATATATAACCTTCCTGATTAATGTACAACTCCAGGAAAAATACATTATCATTAGCTCTTAATAAAAGTCTATGAAAGTGGAACACAAGAGGCAGAGACCCCTGAGGGGACAACAGGAGGGGGGATGTAGACATTCCATGCTGGACCTCATACTGACCACTCAGGTCACTGTCCCAAAAGATCAGGACACTCCTTTGAAATACTCTGCTACTTTACACTCTATTCCTTCCACTACTGACACTACCAAGGTCAAAACACATCTGACACACTCTGTGCTGCTGCAGACTATTCCTTCCACTACGTAAACTGGCAAGTCCCTCAACATCAGCACGCTTCTCTGCCGAGACATACAGATGACATCTAGTAAACAAGCAGATCCACTGCATCTAATAATGGATCCAGCAGATTCATTGCATCCAATCATGGATCCAGCAGATCCACTGCATCCAATACTGGATCCTGCAGGCTGCATTGCAGTCATTCATCACCTGGTCAGCAGAACAGCACACATCAAACTTCCAACGAAATGGAAAGTAACAGCCCACTGATCTCAGCACCTCCGCCCATAGCAGCTATTCTTAGCCCTGTTACTCCTAGCACTGGGACGCTCTGTACTGGGTTTTATAAAGTCATTTCCTGGACCATTAACCATCCCATCTGCACAGCAATAATCCAACATTCACTGCTCATTAACATTGGCTTCAGGACTCTGCTCATTAAAAGGTTAAAATGCTATGTGAATGTTCTACCACAACAGATTGATTTTACGTTGGGTCTCGCCCCAATCAGCACTAACTAGTGAAAATGGCTTCAGTGTAGTTCACTCGGGGGGCATAGGCATTTATAATATTAAGCCGGGGTCACACTAGCAAGTGCAATGCGAGAAATTTGCATAAGTCTCTCGCATCAACACCAGGCACTGCCGCTGACACTTGGGACAGGAGTGTACGGCTGCATGTATTTCTATGCCAGGTATTGATGCGAGAGACTCGCGCGAGTTTCTCACATTGCACTCGCAAGTGTGACCCCCGGCCTTACAGTGAAACTCCACAGTTATATCAAAACTAAGAACAATAGTAATCACGTTGTTAAAATGTGACATTTGTTTCCTGGGGTTGTCCTATCATGACATATTGAAGACCCACATGTAGGATAGGTCAGCAATAAAATATCAGTGTAGGCGATTTGAGGTCCGATCCCAGCACTATTTCTGCCACAAACACTCCTGGTGGTAATACTTTTTCTTTTTAAGATGCCCATCAGTGTATAACAGAGGCCATGTCCTTCAATGTGCATAATGCCACCAAACCAAGGCTTATGCCGTATTACAATCTGTGGGACATCACTCAAGCCAGACCTGGCATGACTACTCATGAGACTGGGACTTGCCACATGACTTAAAATGAATACGTATATTATAATGTATTTTTATGCTGCAATGGAAAGTTTACGAGGGCCATCTTTAGAAAACTACTGCTTACAAGGAAACATATTTCATGCCTCCAACAACTACCAAAATGTTATATGTGGAGGTAGTAAATCAGACTTGATACAACCCATAACACAAAGCGCATTGTGCAGGAATTCAATTCTCAATTTGGTATTTTTTGTAACAGATACCTGCAAAACAGAAGTGGAGGTAGTAGAGTACGTGGGATTACACTATGCCTGGTGAGGGCTTAGAAGATCTTTTCTATTAAAATAAATCAGTTGATATCTATCCTCCAAATATCCTACAGGTTTTCCTTTGATACAACACTGGGGTTACACAGGACGATCAGCAGCTGTTATCATGGGTTAACGGATATTGTCCCTCCTGGTAGGGAAATGCTATGCTGAGCAAAAGTAGCCGGGGTATTAGTAGGGAATCAGAGTCATTTACCGGTATTTAGACGTTGGTCCTCCAGAGTGGTCAGCTCTCGTCTGTGCTTCTCTAGAAGTGGTGGCTCTATCTGTGGGTTGTAGCAGCTGATTTGGGAGCCAAATGTTTAGTGACCCACTCAGTTACAAGAATATTGTTCATTTCTGTAGGTAACAAGTTAGTGATTTTCGTCTGTCTAGGAATCTATTTGATATTACTACTCTTTCAATCACTTAGATGCTGCAACTGTAACATACAAGTGACACTTGTTGCTGACGGCACTGGTTAAGCTTCTGTACCCACACCTTAAAAGTACGGTGGGTTGTGCTAAGAATGCATGGGCAATACATGCCAAACATGCACACATGCAGAAGCTACGTTCAGACTCAAAGTCATCATTCATGATCAGCATCTGACAAATTCTTTAAAAAAAAAAAAAAAGTCTAATTTACAGCCCTGCTGTAAAGTGCAGCAGATGTTTTGTTTGGAAAATCTTTGCAAGATAAAATGCAACAAAACCAGTCTGAAGTCTGAATAGCATAACCAGCGTGAGTCTGGAATAAATGTAAAAGGGGTGTATATACAGCATTAAACAGCATCATAAAAAAAATAAGACAGGATGTGGCCATTAACAAAGACATCTAAAGAGCAAAATAGGTACAAATTGTTTGCATTCAATAAAAGGCTGAGAGCCACTTTAGAATGTAAAATCTGGTAATCACCACAGCAACAAAGGAGTGCGACTCGCATAAAAACCCAGTTTTATGGGTTTTCTTCAAAGTCCCCGCTCCTTTCTCTGAAAGTTGTATGTGAAGTTTTACCACCGACCATGGACTCTGGAAGCAGAAGCCTCATGTTACTTTTCACTTCATATTTTACAGGAAAATTAATTTACAGCAGTCTGCATGTAAAATCTAACATATATTGCAGAGTCATGAACAGAGGCACTAAGCACTTATTCAGGATCTTCTGTGGAGCATTTAGACTGGACCATGAAAATATGGCAGCCTTCAGCAGCTTGCGCTTTTAGACCTTCCCAATTCACAGGTTTCCCATTTCACTGAAGATTTGAGCTGTCATCTCTAGTTTTTGCTCTGGACAATAAATGTTCAAAGTCTCTTGTTTTGTACAAAGAGGTTTATTTGCATTTAATACAGATTCCAGTTCTAGAATGTTCTTGTACAATATCAGTAGCCAGTGCAAAATATGCTTAAAAAAATACAGGGAAAAAAAATACAGGATTACGAATGGCAGTAAGGGTTCAGTCATCTGTCCATTCAGCAGTTCAAGCAATCCAATCTGTTTGCATAGAAACTTCAGATTTAATGCACAGGAAACTTCTAAACAGTTTAGAAACCATCCCCCCACCACCCAGGCACCGTAATACAAAGCATATGTCACTAGGAAATAAACACAGAAGACAAAAATCAGTCACAATGAAAATCAATCACCTTCACCCCTAGAATTTCCCACAGAAAAAGCAGATATCAGGAAAAAAAAAAAAAAAAAAAAAAAAAAAAGGGAGGCACCGACCATCAGGATATAACCCAAACTACCCCCCTCATCCCCAATGTGACTGCTCAGACCAGCTGAGGTCCTCCCCGAACCCTTAAAAGGAGAAAATGGAGACAAAACACAGGACCTGGATACACATATTTAGAAATGACATTCCTGGGATTATATGTTGCCCATCCTTTCATTCAATTCTCTTTTGCAGCAGATTTATTGCGGAGTGTGACTGATTTTGCAAGGAACAAAGTCCCACAGCCACAATCTACCAGCAGACTGTGAAACCTTATGCAGAAATATATTTTACTGGGGCGGGAAACACTTCTCCACTCAATTTAATCAAGAAAAGAGCTTTGAGAGGCATAAGACTCAAGTTTAAGAGATGCCAGCGTCCTACATCATATTATATAGGGTAAATCAATGACCACAGTGAGCTTCAAGAACCCCGATCTGTGTAGTGTCCAGTGCCATGAGGAATACCAGTGCGACAGGTTCCAGATTGTGCAAAGTGGCTACAGAAATACAAAAAAAAATTACACAACATCATGGGGAATGTTACGCAGCACATGGGGGAGCAATGAAAATTCTCATGTCATGTATATACAGCACTGACATGAACGTTACATTCATTTGTGGTCTTTACAATCACGTGTTTATAGTAGATATATATTATTGGGGTCATCCTGACTGCACCCTATATATAGCCCCACTGATACCATACCACTTCCTATAGTGGACACTAGTGGGCTATGGAGCCAGCCCGGATGGCCCCATAAATCCTATAACGTAAAGTTTGTTCTGTCAGCAAGGGGTCCTGAGTGTTTTACATGACATGGAGACCGGACCACATACATGGCTCCAGTGTTTGGAAAGCTTTAGGTATATACATCACAGGTCATAGATGACAATGCAAGAAGAGAGGTTCACATATTTACATCTGTACAATTCACAGTGCAGCCACGAGGAGTCCACAAGACGCCCACCAGGCACTGGGTCTAGAAAACTAAAGATTTTTCTATACAAATTCTGCATTGCTGTTCTATGTTGCTACACACCAACAAGGGCACTGGGAGTTTGCGCACTGGCCATTTAATACTCCCATCAGATGGCAAAAGCGCAGTCTTCATTCTGACAGTTTGTGGGATGTCACTTTAAGATGAAGTCGTAACCGGCACTATTCTCTGCTGCAAAACAGAAAGCACAGCAATTAATAGAGGCAACTAAGGGGACCTACAACGACCACCACCCAAAGCTCAGACCACCTACCTTTCAGAGTGCTGAGGATGAAGCAGGATTCATCTGGGAAGTTCTGCACCATCTGAGGAGAAATATGAGAACAATCCAAATTCACATTTTCAAAAAGGTGAGCCCCACAAAACACTAGACCTACAAATAGTCTAGAACAGGGTTCTCCAACTCCAGTCCTCAAGGCCCACCAACAGGTCATGTTTTCAGGATTTCCTTTGTATGGCACAGGTGATGCAATTATCACCTGGGCAATACAAAGGAAATCCTGAAAACATGACCTGTTGGTGGGCCTTGAGGACTGGAGTTGGGGATCCCTGGGCTAGAATAAAACATTACACCCATGATTAGGGACCAGGTCTTATGCACAAAGTTCTTCCATGTATTATATGAACCTATAAAGAAATTTTATAAACAAGTTGAACATCATATCTGAGCACCACACTGAGAATCCCTGATAATGGTCTGATCTCTCAGCAGTCCCTGCTGGTTCAGCATCAATACAGCATATGCCAT
This sequence comes from Oophaga pumilio, assembly GCA_009801035.1. NCBI lineage: Eukaryota > Metazoa > Chordata > Amphibia > Anura > Dendrobatidae > Oophaga > Oophaga pumilio. The sequence continues at coordinate 34,762 of VIAB01006233.1, forward strand.
GGGGTTGTTCGTAGAAGCAGAGCAAGAGTGTGGATGTGAAATATTAATGCCACCATGTACACTTCTCATAACAGAATCTCAGACTTTAAACTAATTGGAACACTTGGACAAATTGCACATTTGTGCCGGGATCTGTATGGGTGGAGCAGGCTCAAGAGCGATGTTATACAGCTGACACCTGCCTGTAACAGCAACAACCAGAGCTAGCTTCGATTACTGAGGTCAATCAGTAACAAAGTCCATTAAAAGAAACAAATCAATAATGAACACTAGCTCACATCGTGACCCCCCCCAACCCTCTACACCCCTGAAAAGCAATCAAGGGGTGCTGATGGGTTACCATGGCAGCCAGGGGTCAGCTGAACGAGACCAACAATTACACTACACACTGCAATACATGTATAGCACAAGCAATCAAAAGATCACAGTTCAAGTCCTTTAAAAAAGGTACTAAAAATTTAAGTAAAAAATAAAGTTTTTAAAAATATATATATGAGAAATTCACCATTACCGTTTCTCTACTTTTTTATAATATATTTGGTATTGCTGCATCTGTAAAATTCAATCTATTAAAATATATAAGTAATCGAATATCGTACCGCTTTGAATGATGAAACAGTTAAGAGAGTCAATCTCATATGGTCTTTGGGATACTTTTTGGATACGGGATCTTTCATTTTCCAATACCTACACTTATCCTTTCCCCTCCTGTCTATTGTCTGTCAGACTGTTAGATATATAAGAAATTTGATTATCATAATTTACTACATATTTATTATGTTTCTGGTTAAATCTGTTTTTCATTATAACCTGATACTGTATATCAGAAATTCTTATTTTTTCTTTCAAACATACATCTTGTAAAACATGAAAATCTTTCAAAAACAAATATAACCCTGCAGTAAAATCTGTAAAAGAAAAAAAAATATTTTGAGACCCCAAAATTGCATGTATATATAGTCAAAGCGCTCGAAGAAGAGGGGGACAAAAACAAAAAATTGCCTTTTTCCTTAAGGTGTTAAACTCAAATGAACTTTGTATTTTGAGTTTCTAATGCACATGTATATCATATCAACTCGTACAACCGCACCTCAAGCCCTGGAGCGTTATTCTCCCTGTCACCCACTGCCTGACAGACTTCTCGGCATCCATTATGGTGTAATACATCATATGAACCTGATGCGTCTGACTGTGGGGGACATTCCTGACATACTGCCACAGGTCACAAGTCAGTAGTAGAAGTCTCAATAGATTTTTAAAGCTGAATTCACCTTTAACCACCATTTTGCAATTTACATAGTAAGCTGGAAGACAGAAATCCAATGAAGATCACAAGTGCTCACCTCTGTGCTTACAACCACATGGATTCCAGTTGGTCCCTGTTTATAAAGCTGATTGATTTCCTGTGGGGTGATTGCATACAAGTTTGCAATCTTCTCCAATAATTCCACGGCTGTCACGTCGTCTAAGAATAATGCATGGTACACTGCGGAGAGAGCGCAAAGTTAGCGGGGATTGCTCGCGCACAGAAGCGCCACAGCAGGAAGGTGGTTAAAAAAAATTGGTACTTCAGAAAAGAAACAAAAAACAAAACAAAAAAAACCCCAATACTTTAGTGTAATTTACCAATTCTGTAGACATAAGCCTCAAACTGCAGATACAAGACTTTTTGGGGGAATTATGCGTATGCAATATGGTGAAACAGGTTTGACAGGAAATACAAACCTTGAAACAACACCCCTAAGAATCAGGAGATAAAAGGTCTGATGAACTCGTTCTACATTCCCCTCCAGGTGACACAGAACAGTCACTAGGTGCAAGTTCTAATTTTGTCTCCAACACGAGCCGCATAGGGCTGGACACTATTCAGACTGCGGGAAAAGTCACAATTTGGTGGCAGTGCCAAGTCTGATCAATCCCATATAGCCATCACCAGGCATTGCGTCTAGAATAATTGCACTTAAGTTTTTATTAGTTATGATCATTTGCTACACATGATCAAGGTGAACTTTGTCTTATAGCACTGCACTCCACAAATTCTGCTGCTGACACTGTTATTGGGGTATTGTCTGCATCCTGGTATATACGGCCCCCAATCCTGATATATATGATCCCCATTCTGCTATACATGGTCGCCATCACCAACACGGTATACAGTGAAGGAAAAAAGTATTTGATCCCTTGCTGCTTTTGTAAGTTTGCCCACTGACAAAAACATGAACAGTCTATAATTTTAAGGGTCGATTAATTTTAACATTGAGAGATAGAATATCAAAACTAAAATCCAGAAAATCACAGTGTGTAAATTATATAAATGTATTTGCATTTTGCAGTGAGAAATAAGTATTTGATCCCCTACCAACCATTAAGAGTTCTGGCTCCTATTGACTGGTTAGACGCTCCTAATCAACTCGTTACCTGCATTAATTACAGCTGTAATACATAGTCACCTATATAAGAAACTCCTGTCCACAGACTCATTCAGTCAGACTCTAACCTCTACAACATGGGCAAGACCAAAGAGCTTTCTAAGGATGTCAGGGACAAGATCATAGACCTGCACAAAGCTGGAATGGGCGACAAAACCATAAGTAAGACGCTGGGTGAGAAGGAGACAACTGTTGGTGCAATAGTAAGAAAATGGAAGAAATACAAAATGACTGTCAATCGACATCGATCTGGGGCACCATGCAAAATCTCACCTCGTGGGCTATCCTTGATCATGAGGAAGGTGAGAGATCAGCCTAAAACTACACGGGGGGAACTTATTAATGATCTCAAGGCAGCTGGGACCTCAGTCACCAAGAAAACCATTGGTAACACATTACGCCATAAAGGTTTAAAATCTTGCAGTGCCTGCAAGGTCCCCCTGCTCAAGAAGGCACATGTGCAGCCCGTCTGACGTTTCCTAATGACACCTGGATGATCCTGTGAGTGATTGGGAGAAGGCGCTGTGGTCAGAAGAGACAAAAATTGAGGTCTTTGGCATTAACTTAAAATCGCCGTGTTTGGAGGAAGAGAAATGCTGCCTATGACCCAAAGAACACCATCCACGCTGTCAAGCATGGAGGTGGAAACATTATGTTTTGGGGGTGTTTCTCTGCTAAGGGCACAGGACTACTTCACCGCATCAATGGGAGAATGGATAGAGCCATGTACCGTAAATCCTGAGCGACAACCTCCTTCCCTCTGCCAGGCCATTAAAAATGGGTCGTATGTTTGTATGTGGTTCTTTATGTGAAGGTTGCTAATGAGGTTTGTAACAAAACTAAATGATAAAAAAGTGTTTCAATAAAAATGATTTGATAAAAAAAAAAAGGGTCGTAGCAAGACAATGACCCAAAACATACAGCCAAGGCAACAAAGGAGTGGCTCAAAAAGAAGCACATTAAGGTCATGGAGTGGCCTCGAGACCGTAGTCCCATAGAAAACTTATGGAGGGAGATGAAGCTCCAAGTTGCCAAGCGACAGCCTCAAAATCTTAATGATTTAGAGATGATCTACAAAGAGGAGTGGAGCAAAATTCCTCCTGACATGTGCAGAAACCTCATCATCACCTACAAGAAACGTCTGACGGCTGTGCTGACAACAAAGGGTTTTGCCACCGAGTATTAAGCCTTGTTTGCCGGAGGGATCAAATACTTATTTCCCACTGCAAAATGGAAATAAATTTATATAATTTATACAATGTGATTTTCTGGATTTTATTTTTGATATTCTAATCTCTCAATGTTAAAATTAACCGACCCTTAAAATTATAGACTGATCATGTCTGTCAGTGGGCAAACTTACAAAATCAGCAAGGGATCAAATACTTATTTCCTTCACTGTACATGGTCCACATCCCATCCTGGAATACATGCTTCCCCTCCCATCATGGTATACATGGCCTTCCTCACACTGTACATACAAAAAAATAAACAATTCTACTTACCTTCCCTCCGCTCCCTCGCAGCACGGCATCCTGTGCTGAGGCCAGCAGCTGATTTTAGCGTGTAACAGCACATTGCGTCACTGCTCCCTAGGCCCAGGACTATGGGGAGTGGAGAGCAGTGAATATTCATCTCCTTTAACAGCAGGCACATTGCTAGCCAAAGCAACCGACTTCCTACAGCAGCTGCACGATCACGTGTGCCCGTTATTAAAGAAAATGAATATTCACTGCTCTCCACTCCCATAGTCTCGCCCACCTCTTGGCACCGGCTTTAGTGCATAGAGGTGGGAGGGACTGTGGGCGTGGGGACTGGCGAATATTCATTTTCTTTAACAGCGGGCACACTAGTTAGCTGCACCCGCCGCCTCCTGTGACCTGCTCCTCTGCCGCTCCCCCACTGAGGTACATCTTGACTAGGAGACGCACCCTCCACTTTTCTCCAAAATTTTAGAGGAAAAAAAGTGTCTTACAGTCCGAAAAATACGGTACATAAATAATAATAAAAAAAACCCTCGTTAAACCAAAACATAAAAAAAAAAAGCATTTTTTTTCTCAACACCTCTACAATTAGAAGTGAACATGAAGCAGCCACCTACCACACAGAGAGCCGCTGGAGTCTCGTTTGTGCTGCAGGACAGTTCTGTTCTGCTCAGATTCATGGCAGACATATAAGGTTAGCCTGGGCCTCACATGCCTGCAGAAAGACACATGATATTCATCACCTGCAGCTATAAATCCTGCTGATGACTGAATTCCAGGCTGCAGGAGACTTGTACCAACCTTCCCTTCACCGCATTAAATAGCCGAATGCCATCAGCAGCGCCACAGACTTGCATGAAATCATCCTTGGTCATCTTTAATAAGTCAGCACCTGGAGATTATAGGTAAAATGTCAGATATGCAACTAGATCATGTAATCCATAAATAGATGGAAATCTAATCACTGGGAGATCTTTATTATAATGTATGGGAAGGTGCGGTCCTGAGTCCTCTCCAGCCATCTTGTTCCACCTGTCTACCCAAATGTTGAGGAACCTGAATCACCAATACAAGCAAGTTCTCGAAGGCTTCCTCAGATGCCAGAAAATATTCTGCCAGGAAGACTCCTAGGCCCAACAGCTAATAAAAATCACTTAAGAAATTAAAATCTTTTGGGTAACTGGAATAATGTGCAGCAGACACTCATCACGTAGATGCCGGGTGATTAGCGGGGTTGGGCTGCTACTCACATCTCTGATTTACATGCAAGATCCATCATCACCGGCCCAAAGAAATACAACAGGAGTTATGCTTAAAAAGGCATAATATGAATGTATTAATTACTTTTAAATAATCTTAAACATAAGTAGCCATAAAAATGGATCCATAGTTTGAAAGACAGCTGCTAAAAGCCCAAGTTCATGTCACACACAGTGTAGGAAAGACTAAGTGCAACACAAAGGGATAAGGGGAAGGCAACCCAAAACTAGGGAAGGGGGGAGAGGAGACTCCTAGGCAGATCTAACCTCACCCTGTCTGGCCTAAGCGTCCCTATATAGGTTCTGCACCTATCGCTGAGCAAGATACCTAAACCCTGCCTGACCCTAACAGTAAGCCCTGCTTAGGGAAGGACAGGATAGGCGCTGGTCAATCCCCGCTATAACTAAAGACAGATGGGATAGACAAACAAAGGGAACACTTCGCTTGAGTGGACTCTGACAGAAACACAGATGTTCTCCAAACACCAAAGAGGGAGATAACCGACTGCTATAGCTCCAAGCTTCAACAGTGAGAAATGGAAATATCACCAGCAACTCCCAGCAGCAAGCTGGGAGTCTATAAACACCCGGGTCCAGGTGTGTCAATTAGAGCCAGGGGAGGGCTGCCACTGGGTTTTAAAGTCAGAAGGACTATGAAGGAGGCTGCAAAGCCCACCGCCGAGACCTTCTGCAGCTAGATGCAGTGTGATAATCTGCAGCAACTTCCACGAGTGGCCTCCGGACTGACTGTTCACCTCTTTCCACCAATGTACAAATCAAATTGTAATATAAACATTCGAATCTAGGGCTGTAGTCTCAAGTCAGCTGGTTGTTGAAAACAGTCAGCAAGCTTGTAGACAGGCCTCCGTACACCCAATAGTGTGTGAATGCGGTTTTATATACGAACTGACTCTTTGCTTAAGATTTTTGGGCTGAAAAGCAGGAGAAACAGCCCAGGGAAAGTTAAAACGTTGATAAAAAAAGAAGAAGGACTCAGAGGAGACTGCACCTACCAGAGAAACTGGACAGCAACCTGCAGTACTGAGGGAATCTGTTGCGCTGAAGCCACTGCTGCACGTCTTGGATGTTTGCAGAGGGCACAAGATGCTGTTGGGAGGAGAATACAAAATAAGTGATATAAGAAATATAAAAACCACAGAAACAAATAGACCTTGAAAATTACCTTTCCTTTTTCCTCTGGATTCCAGGTCTCATTATGAAATCCAGGAATTGGTTTCTACAGATAAACATTGATAAAAAGGTAACAATAGCACCTGACTATGCAGTCAAACCAAAATCACTATTCTATACAACAGGCAGAAGTATATTACAATCCACAGTATATGGGCCACCATATTCCCTCTGCAGACTACAGCCCATTAAATACCCCATAGCTATTGGATAAATGCTGTGGACATCAGATGTACATCCATTGAAAAGGTAATCAGAAGAATCCCAGAGGACCGATGAATAGTGGACAATTTTTTTTTTTTTATTCATGCTGTTCAAGAATTAATTTTTATTAAAAGGGGTTATCCCATTATCAAAATAAATTTTAACCAACATTTCAGCAGCAGATTGGAAGGAAGGGAGACACAGTCATTACTA
>VIAB01006234.1:49878-69637 GCA_009801035.1 Oophaga pumilio
TAATGTTTGGGACTAGCCCAGAGCGGGAGGAACTAAGGTGAAAGGACAGCGACAGTTTCTTGTCAGGAAGACAGACAGGGCCTAGCTTGCAGCTAGAGCAGACCTTTGGTCTGAGTGCTCAGCACATCTGCATGAGTTGGGTGTCCCAAAAGTGAGTGGAGACCGAGGCTGTGGATAATGTGATCCTGAGCAGAGAAAGGAAAAATGACAGAAGGACAGAGTGGTGCACTAAGATGAGTCCTGGGACAGGATGCAAAGCAGTAAGGCCTTGTGTTCGCCAGACAGAGAGGTAATGGGCCAGGATGGGACGCGCCAAGTTACACACTCACTCGCCTGACCCTCCTGATTCACCTCTTCATGAATCAGGAGTGTATGAATCCAGCATACCACCTTATCAAGATCGGCGTGAACAATGCTGATCATGATGAATCGGGCCCTTTTTTTTCCTGTCCTTTAACCAGTTTTTTACCTATTATTATTACTATTATTTATATAGCTCCATTGATTCCATGGTGCTGTACATGAGAAGGGGTGACATACAAATTACAGATATCATCTACTACAGTAAATAAACTAAAAATGACAGACTGATACAGAGAGGAGAGGACCCTGCCCTTGCGGGCTTACATTCAGGAAGATGGAGAAGGAGACAGTACGTCGGTTGGTTACGGTGGCTCTGGTGGTGTTGAGGTGGCAGCGTGGTTTCTAGGTTCCGTCTGGAGGATCCGAATGTGGTGGCTAATCGAATGTGTTGGGGGACAGAATTTCAGAAGGGGAATATTTGGGAGAAGTTTTGGAAGCGATTGATTGAGGAGCGAATAAGTGTGGAAGAGAGAAGGAGGTCTTGGGAAGTCCGGAGATTATGTGAGGGATGATAACTGAAGATTATTTAGGAGATGTACAGGGGAGAAAGGTTATGGATGGCTTTATAGGTCAGTGATAATAGTTTGAACTAGATAAGCTGAAGGGATTTGCAAAGGGCGGAAGCGGAGGAGTATCAAGGACAGAGATGAACTAGTTGGGCAGCAGAGTTAAGGAAGGGCTGGGGAGATGCGAGAATGTTAGCAGGTAGGCCACAGAGGAGGGATGTTCCAATAGTTGAGGCTCGAGATGATGAGAGCATGCACAAGCATTTTAGGAGATTGAGGGTTGAGGAAAGAATGGATGATACAAATGGTAATAGAATCCATGAGACTTTATGAGTTGTCCCAGGCCAAGGGTATAGATAAAGAAGAGTAGGGGTCCTAGGACATAGCCTCGAACGACTCCAACAGAGAGAGAGTGGGATGAGGAGGTAGTGTGAGAGTGGGAGAAGATAAATGTGCGGTTGAAAAGGTATGAGATCCACGATAGGGCAAGGTCTTTCATGCCAAAGGAAAAGAGGATAGGTAGTATGAGGCAGTGGTAACTGTGTCGAAGACAGAGGACAAATCTAGAAAGAGGAGTACAGAGAACTGTCTGTTGGCTTTGGCTGTAAGTCATTAGTAATTTTGGCCAGGGCAGTTTCAGTGGAATGGTGGGGACAGATGCCAAATTGTAGGTTGTCGAAGAGTGAGTTAGATGAGAGGTGGGAGGAAAGTTCATCGTGAACGTGCTGCTCAAGGAGTTTGGAAAAAAATGGGAGCAGCGATATAGGGCGATAGCTGGACAGAGCTGTTCGGTTGAGGGATGGCTTTTTGAGGATGGGCGTGATTTGGGCTTGTTTGAAAGCAGAAGGGAAGGTACCAGAAGTTAGTGATAGGTTGAAGAGATGGGTTAGGGATAGGATAAGTATGGTGGTTATGGTGGTAAGGTTGGGAGGAGGTGGGATGGGATGGGGGCAAGTGCACAAGTGGTGAGGCGTGATTTGGATAGGAGACGAGTAAGCTCTCCTTCAGTGATGTTGAAGAGGGAGGTTTTGGAATTAGGGCATTGGGTATAACATTGGTCTGGTATACATAGGGGTTGTGGCTTTTGAACAATAAAGACTTGCCTTTCTTGATTGATCTTATTTTGAAGTGTGTGACAAAGTCCTCAGTAGAGATTAGGGAGGTCGGAGGGGGCAGTGGAGGGTGAAGGAGAGAGTTAAAAGTTTTGAATAACTGTTTGAGGTTGTAGGATAAAGAAGATACGATTTCCGGAAATAAGGAGACACCATTTACATACATTTACAGTTCTGCAGGCTTCAGAGCTGAAATACCCCAGTTTTCCATGACTTAGCGTCTGTACAGATGTCAAGGTGATCTGCATTCTGGGAAATGTAGTCTTTACGTCAGGCATTTCTCATGAAGCTGATAAGCTGTTAGGGTTGTAATTAATGACAAAGTTGTCTACTGTTTCCAATAACAACCAACACAGAGTTGTGAGCGCAGCTCTGAACTATAATGCAGGCTGTTTCTCAGGATGAGTACGATATATAATACAAGGTAAAATTGATATTTGCGGGGAAAAAGAGAAGAAAAAAAATACACAAAATACGCTATCCCTACATATGACACCTGTTGGAGCAAAATTCCCTGTCACCATGTGAAAAACTGCAGCTCTGCCCAACGGTACTATAGCGGAGGCACAATCCCTGACAAAAACAAGTCTAGGAAAAAAAAAATGATCCGCTTCACCAATGTCACAACTCCTTTAAACTCATTTTACACATCTAGATATTAGCACCAATACGTTTTGCATGTCAGTGTCGATTCCCATGGCTGCAATCGTTACAGCACTGACATTACTGAAGTGTGAAATCAGAGTCCAGGGTTTTCCCGGTTTTCATTTGTAGCAGGAAATAAAGAAACAGACAGCGGAAAAGACAAATGAAGGAAGGTTTCCAGCTAAATGAAGTTACTCTTCCAAAAAGCAGGAATTCCTATAAAATAACAAAAGCAGTAAGGGAATGTTCAGATGCTGATTTCTGCCGCAGATCTGCTTGCTGATTATGCCAATTTATTGCAGATAATCCGTGCATGGCTTCGCACTGCAGCTTCTGTTTCCATTGGGCACGCTTTTTTCAGTACCGATCTAAAATCTGCGCTGAATAAACTACATTAAATTCAAGCTGATATTGGTGCAGAAATGAGTCTCAATATGAAAAATCAGCCCTAATATTTGCCTTATCAATCCCCTACTGTTCCCATGCGGATGCATGTCTGGTCCCCAGCCGGTCTTTGTTCATTGGGCTTCAATAAAATGAGTGACCGCCGCAGACAATTAGTGATTGCAGCAGTGGTATGAGGTAGTGATTGACTTTAGCAGTCACATGCTGAATTGATAGATCATCACTGGAGTAAGGAGTGAACAGAGACCGGCAGGGGACCAGCAATGCACTGACATGGGATTAGAAAGCCTCCGTATACACCATTAAACTTTGACTGTCTGACCATCTAATGTGTCTGGGGTCATCTTGGCTTTTCCATGACAGATGATGCTGGGATAAGCCAATGCCAGAAGTGGTTGAGTCAAGCCTACCATTAATATGTATGGGGTGTAGAGAGTGGTAGGCACCAGAAGGTGAAGGGCCATGTTTGCTCCCTGTATTAGTTGAGACCATTCCCGGCTTTTGTACCAGATTTCCAGTGTTCGGTTTACGGTACTCCCCGATATCCAATAAGTCACATTTTCCCGCAGCGGTGTCATCTCCGACTATTACAGATAGCAGCAATAATAGATGCTACTTATCTAGAATGAGAAAACATACTGTGTCGTTAGATAAAATACCATTGGAGCTGCAGCGTTATGCTAAAGGAACAGACACATTTCTCGTGAACCTTACAGACAGCGTGTTATCAGATGGGACATTTCTCATCGCAACCCAAACTGCGTCGGGGTCTTCTGTTTCTTATTCCCAGCTCTATACTCCACTATAATCAGAGCAGCGTAAAGGATAATGAGTCCTCGACGTACAACACTGGCTGGGGTTTTGCAATAATAAACTATAAGAACATTTTTCCCATTTAAGCTATAAAAATCACAATGAGTGAAATCCTGGAAAGAATCGCAGCTCCTGAGTGTTAGTTTTACCTCGAGAGTGAATCCTAATGCTTAAAGGTGGACTTCACCTGTGCAACATTTTTTTTTCTCAAGTACATGTATTTATAGCTAAAAATATATTTTTTGGCAATTTGGTTTTATTAAATCATTTGGCACCATTTGGCTTTTGCAGACTTTTTTTTTTTTTGTAAATTCAACTTTGATGTGGTCTGTGGTCATAAATCAGCTGAGAGGAGCTCAGAAAAGGACTGCTTGACAGCCTCGTGCTCGACAGACAGCCTGTATTCTGTGTGACTTCAGCCAAAAGAGCCGTCAGTCAAGCAGGAGGAGGCAACGCTGGGTGGGGAATAGCCGGTTTGTAAATCTCATTGAGAAATGTTTCCCTTTGTACATGACGTCTCCCTTTTGCTTACCCTAAGGCCACATTAACACATCTCATAATTCACAAACTGGCCACGGGTCTCCTGATCCGAACAGCACAACCTCTTAGGCATGTATGAGACTGTCAGGATCGGGTCAGGAGACCCGCAACCAGTCCTTGCATATAAGACTGTCAGGATTGGGTCAGGAGACCTGCAACCAGTCCTTGCATATAAGACTGTCAGGATTGGGTCAGGAGACCTGCACCCAGTCCTTGCATATAAGACTGTCAGGATCGGGTCAGGAGACCTGCAACCAGTCCTTGCATATAAGACTGTCAGGATCGGGTCAGGAGACCCGCAACCAGTCCTTGCATATAAGACTGTCAGGATCGGGTCAGGAGACCCGCAACCAGTCCTTGCATATAACACTGTCAGGATCGGGTCAGGAGACCCGCAACCAGTCCATGCAGAGAGGACTGTACTCGAAGCGTGACACACCGGTATGCGAATCTAGCCTAACACAAAGAAGCGAAGGCGAGGGCACAAAGAGCACTTAGAAGTAGTCGCTTGTCTGAATTGTATCCGTTTTGCAAAACACAAAGAAAGAAAAGGCCACACACTCTGCAACAGCAAAATGGCACAAAAAGCTCAATGTCTTACATCAGGAGCACACCGCTCCCCTGCCTCCTAGTTTCCAATTTTCCGGGGGCGGTGTGCTCCTGAAGCTTGGAACAACAGCATGGTTGAGTTTCTGGCCCGAACGGTGCGCTCTGCGATGCTGAACTTTGTCTCTGCAGACACTGAAGCCAGCTAGATCCTCTAAAGCAAAGAGCTGGCACGCTCTACTTTCTTTGCAAACTATACAATTAAAAATCCCTCCATTCTTTAGAATGAAGAGGATTACTGATAAGAGGTGAATGGCGAGGTGGTTTTTTTTTACAAGCAATTTGCAACTTTACCCATTTAACTTTGCTTTCAGCAAGCAGATGAACAATAAGAAAAATCTCTACGAAGGGGAGCACAGCAGTTAGCTTCCCTTTAAATATTGGTCTTATTTATGACTTTCTCCACAGACGGCATCTTCCAATCCATCTAGCAAACTCCTATTACCTCTCTCTAAAATCACAGCAGGTGTAAGGCTGCGAGTGGAATGTTTCATTGATGAGGATTTCAATTACTGAAGCAAAATAATTATCTCTGTACTCTCAAGAAGAGACGTATGATTATCCGCTTTCTACTTTATCCATAAAAGGGAGACCGCAAAATATCAATAAGGATGTGGAGCAGACAGTTCTTAAACGTCCTCATTTTTTTTTTTTTTTTTATCAACTGGAAAAGTGTTCATCAATAGACATCAATTATCACGGCGTGGTAGAAAACTGCATGCGAACTTGATTGGGCTAATGGGCCACTTAAATGTAATGTAAGCAGGTATGACAGCATCTGCTCCGGGCTGATTATTCAGCAGCAGTACAAAGGAAGCATGTTAAGAAGCCTTACATGGGGCTGCTGATTCATCACATACTTAGGAAGGAAGAAACCAAGAGATCTTTTCCGCATGAAGTGGACAACTAATCAATATCTAATTCCAATATAATATCTGTGCGGTGCACGAATGTAGAGAGAGTTATTACCTGTGTGATATGTAGAGAGCCCATATGTCAAATTTGTGTCATCTCATAATTTACAGGCAGGCTTTTACTGACAACGTCCCAGCAAGCCCTGCACCCCCTGCACCAAATCATGGTTTCTTTTGCTAGCCCACCAAAAAAGTCTGAAAGGTTCACAGAATGGTCTAACCACCCCCAGATATTAGATTCTTCCTCTAGAGCAGTTTTATCAAATATTCATCGTTGAGATTTACAAGGACCCTGTGAGCCCACAATGACTGTACAAACCAAGCACAAAAACTTGATGCACCCTTGACGTGGCCCAATGGGTTAATGCACCTTCCCACCAACTTGGTTATAGCTTCCATCTCAACCTCCCTTTCCTTGATTGACAGCAATTACTTTACAGGAGCCAGAAAAGATGAAAAGAAAATGAGGAGGTTCACTGAACCTTTAGGTCAAGCCGAGGATGAACTGAACGCCTGTATTTGTTTTGAAAAGTTCTTTTCTGTTGACAGACGCCTTTTCAAGGTTTTCTTCCTAGAAAGTATTCGATTTTTATACTGAAGAATGACCTGGTGGCAATGTAATGGTTCTGATCCATTGTGGTCAATGCCTGTCCATATTCTCTGTTAGGGTGCAGTCAGACGGCGGCATAAATCGGACCGAGGTCGGAACGCAGTGCACGGACTGGCCGGCGGCTCTCCCAACCGGAGCGTGACAGCTGAAAAGAAATACGTGAATCTGTCACGCTCGGGTATGGAGAGCCGCCGGCCAGTCCGTGCACTGCGTTCCGACCTCGGACCAAGTTAGACGGCCGTCTGACTGAGCCCTTAGGGCGTCAGAGTGAACCCCTAGTGGACTCCATCTATCAGTCAAAGAGGACAGCCACTGAAAATGGTTGGCTGCAGCGTTCCGCAACAGCTTCCAGGATACAGGAAAATAGTTATACATCCGTATGAAAAAATCTACAGTAAAACCCCTTCAAGGCGTCCATCCAAAATTGCATTGGACGGTTCTTTTCTAGGAGGGTGGCATTCGCAAAAAATGAGTCAATACGCCTAATACAGAATGGAACTGGAAATCTTCTCTGAATAAGGAGTCAGTCCTTACAACATGAGACACTATGCAGCTTTTATCATACAAGGAGATGCACGGACGTGGATTTCTCAGGGACCACTCATTGGATCACAGATATCGAGGTATCATTTTCTTCACCTTTCTATGACCTGCATGTCCAGATAGACGGCGTCAGAGGATTCATTCTACAGAAAGATGCCCTTGAACACACGCACACCAAGTCGTTTTTACATTCTTTTGTGGGTTTTCAGGTGGTTTCTGCAGCAGAATATGCCTGAAAAAGACGTTGTGCGCACACATCCTAAAAAGGGAATGCTTTATGACGCGCTTTACATAGTTTTTTACTGTCTTTATAAAAATAAAAAAAAGGGCACATCCTTTTAGATATGGATATTATATCCAAAGGTGGGGTCGACATACATACAAGCAACCACCTGGTCTTCCAATCCACAACTGAAGGCAGGCACTGCATCTTCTACTAAACCAAGAGTCCTGCTATAAAAAACCTAAACCTGGGCGTACACTAGAGATTCTGCAGCAAACAAAGCAGATGACGACCAAAGGTAGAGAAAGTCTGGATGCCAACAGGGCCACTAAAGCCAGCAATTGGCTTCAGCAGTCAGGTGACTAGAGGAGCAAGTCATCGCATTTGTCTCTGACGACGTGTTCTTCTAGCCACCTGACCGCTGCAGCCGATTACAGGCTTCAGCAATCCTTCAGCAATTCACATCAAGACAGTGCAGACATTATTTTCTAGAGAACTCTGGAGGGGTTGGCGATGGATCCATATGATGGAAGAAGAATACAACTCCATTTTTTATTTTGAAAAGATCAATACGAATCAAGTTTCTGTGATACTATATGAGCACAGAAAAAAGAGTTTAAAAAAATCAAAGTTTACTGAGAATAAATATAAAACCAGAAATAAAAAAAAACTATGTAAAACATGGAGTACCCCCTAGAGCAGTGTTTCTCAACTCCAGTCCTCAAGAGCCACCAACAGATCATGTTTTCAGGATTTCCTTCGTATTGCCCAGGTGATGGGATTAATGCTTGAGCAGGTGATGAAATTATCACCTGGGCAATACTAAAGGTACTGCCACACTTAGCGATCTCGTTAGCGATCTCAATAACGACGCAAGCTAACGAGATCGTTGGTGTGATCTCTTTTAGGTCACTAGTAGCTGCCAAACAGGAGATCTCATAAACGACACATCAGCGGTCAGCGATCTCTTTAACGACTTTGGCGGTCGTTAGGATGTCATTAGCATGTACTGAGCGCTTCTGATTCATAGGAATTTCCAACATCGCTCCTGCTCTCTGCGTCCTGCTAGCCTGCTTTGCAACTTCTGCGATCCTCTCTGTGACGCAAAAGAGAACCTACAGATATTGCGATCCACTCCGTAACGCTAAAACATATGCGTCACAAACGAGGTTGTTCGCAAAAGGTGCCAAACACAGCGATTCAGGCTCACCAGCGGGACGCCAACGATCAAAAAACGGTCCAGAACGCTAGTGAACGATCAGCAACATCACAGCAGGGGCCACATCGTTGCTACATGCCACACACAACGAGGTCGCTAACAAGATCGTTAAATAGTGACGTTTTAGTGATCTCGTTAGCGATCTCGCTTAGTGTGGCATACCCTTAAGGAAATCCTGAAAACATGACCTCTTGGTGGGTCTTGATGACGGAGTTGAGAAACACTGCCCTAGAGGAACACCAAAAACCAAATAGTATAGGCCAATAGGCTAAGAACCCAGCAAGAACCCAGTGAGGCGGAAAAGCGGTCGGGGCAAAGGGGCACACCAGCCTGTTAAACCTTCTTGTGGCAGAGAATTCACTGACTATAGGCAACTATACCATTCACATTTAAACAGTTATTATTTTGGGAAACAGCACAGTCGGGATCATGACTTTATCTTGAGGCACTGGCTTACCTTGAGTATATTGGGAAGTTTGTACATTGCTCAAAAAAATAAAGGGAACAAACTAAAATACCACATCCTATATATCACTGGATGAAATATTCCAGTGGCACATATTTATTCATTATATAGTGGATAGCATTGAGAACAATAAAACATAAAAATGATCAATGTAAATCAAAATTCATATCCCATGGAGGCCTTGATTTGGAATGATAATCAACCTCAAAGTAGAAAATCAAATTACAGGCTGATCCAACTTCAGTTGAAATGCTTCAAGACATGCTCAGTGGTGTGTGTGGCCTTCACTTGCCTGTATGACCTCCCTACAACACATGCTCCTGTTGGGTCGGCGGATGTTCTCCTGAGGTATCTCCTCCCGGACCTGGATTAAAGCATCAGTAAACTCCTGTACAATCTGGGGTGGAAAGTGGCATTGGTGGATGGAACGTGGCATTGGTGGATGGAACGAGACATGATGTCTCAGATGTGCTCGACTGGATTCAGGTCTCGGGAATGCGCAGGCCAGTCCATAGCATCAATGCCTTCATCATGCAGGAACTGCTCACACACTTCAGCCACATGATACCTAGCATTGTCATGCAACAAAAGGAACCCTGGGTCCATTGCACCTACATATGGTCTCACAGTGGGTCTGAGGATCTCATTCCAGTACCTAATAGTCAGGGTACCTCTGGTTAGCATATGGAAATCATTACCGCCCCACAGCCAAACCAGTCATGCTGGAGGATGTTGCAGGCAAAAGAACATTCTCCGCGGCATCTCCAGACTCTTTCATATGTTCTCAGTGTAAACTTGCTCTTATTAGGGAAGAACACAGGGCGCCAATGTCAAATCTGCCAATCTTGGTGTTCTCTACAAATGTCAATCGCCCTGCACGGTGTTGGGCTGTAAGCTCAACACCCACTTGTGGACGTCGGACCCTCATGGAATCTGTTTCTGACCGTTTGGGTAGACACATGGATGTTAGTGGCTTGCTGGAGATCATTTTGCAGGGCTCTGGCACTGCTCATCCTTGTACAAAGGAGAAGGAGGTAGCGGTCCTGCTGCTCAGTTGTTGCCCTCCTACGGCCCCCTCCACGTCTCTTGGTGTACTGGCCTGTCTCTTTTCTTACCACAGCTCGCATTAATGTGCCATCCTGGATGAGCTGTGCTACCTGAGCAACTTCTGTTGGTTGTAGACACCGCCTCATACTACTAAACACTCTCTCTTGAAGTGAGTGCATTAAATAAAGCAAAAGTGATCAAAACAACAGCCAAAAAGGATTAGAACAGAGAAATGGTCTGTGGTCACCCCCTGCAGAACCACTCCTTTATAGGGGATGGCTTGCTAATTGCCGATCATTTCTACCTGTTGTCTGGTCCATTGGCACAACAGCAGGAGAAATTGATTGACAATCGGTATTGCTTCATAACTGGACAAGCTGATTTCACAGAAGTGTGACTGACTTGGGGTTACATTGTGTTGTTTTTGTAGAGCAGTGTATGTTTTGTATATGCATTAGCATTATATTACCCTGTGCCTTTATAAAGGCTTAGCCTATTGGTCTATACTATTGCTGGTATATACAGATTTTTGGCGTTCCTCTAGAGGTACACCATGTTCTACATAGTTTTTAATTTATGGTTTTACATGTATTCTCAATAAACTTAGATTGCTTATTTTTTTCTGGGAACATATAGTATTACAGAAACTTGGTTTCTATGTATTTTTGAAGTGCTATGCAATGTGTTGGATAACATTAATGTTTGAAAAGATCCATGCATACAAAAAGATTTTTTTTTCAGCGTTCGACATTTCCTTTACGTGTCGATCTCATTCCATAGCGTGAGAATTTATGCTCCTGCTTTTTCACTGCGGATTTCACTTTGCAATGCATAGGGTCTAAGGCAAAGCTGCATATGGCATAGCCAAAAATGAGTACGGGTGAATTTACATTATTTGATTTGAAGGAAGTATAATGAAAGGTTTCATCTCTGTACTTAAGAAATACTTGTTATTTCTTCATGCTACTGTGGGTGCTCCAAGCCCAGGACATGGAGTCATCCATGAGTCAGAAGCCTCACACCGGCCGTGGCTGACAGCGTCATATCTCTTTTTTCTCCCTCTTATTCTCCTAATAAGACCTTTTCACCCTGTAAGACGACCTTGTCCTGTGCATATGATTACTACATGTATTTTACAGATTTCTAGCTACATGTTCAGCATTGCACCTTAATCTACAGGTTATATCACTATGGAACTGGTTATAATGCAAGCGTCAAATGACATAAGATAAACGAGACACCTAGAACCCCCAAAAACCTTTATATATAGGGACATATTCTCATTTCTTGCCATATTATACACATAACTACCCCAGCTACTGGCGCTCTATCTACCATACATTTCTAGTTATACCTACCTGAATCTTTCTTCCACCCTCTTTCTACAGAAATTAGTAAATTGCATTATTCCCACTAGTGGGCAGTTTCACCCAGTAACCTAAATGCAGATTTTCCGGGGTTTTTTTTCTATATAAATTACAGATCTACAGTTTGATTTTTATGGTAACTTGTTAAACAGCTCCCCCATCTGGATCAAATAGGTAATTACATCTATAATAAAAAAAAATTGTAAAAATATAGTGCAAAGTGGTTACATTAGTTTTATATATAACAAAAAATAAATAAAATAACCAAAACTTTCAGCAAGAGAAGACAAATCAGATTTGACAGCCGTTCTGTTTCCAATGTGACAAGCTGCCGTTCGTGGGATAACGGAGCTCCATGTCAGCTATCCAACAAGTAACATAATAATGATTTTATGTACCGTATATGGCGCCAACATATTCCATATCACTTTACAATTAAACAGGGACGTGTACAGACAATAAAGACATCACAAAGTAACACATAGTTCACCAGTCACAGGAGGAGTGAGGGTCCTGCTCGCAAGCTACAACCTGTAAGGAAATAGGGGGACACAACAGGTAGAACGTGCTTGTCAGCCAATATCTAAGTGCTATTGGGTGCATGGAGGATGTGGAGACAGATGAATAGGAGGGATCAGGTTCTAAGGAAAACCTAGAAAGCAGGAACTGGAAAAAGTCATTATAGTGAATTGAGGTCTATGTAAAGAAATGTGTTTTTAAAGCACACTTTAAAATGTGGACCTAGGTATTAATCAGATCGTCCGGGGAAAGTGCATTCCAGAAAACTGACGCAGCACAAGAGCAGTCTAAGAGACAGAAGTGCGAGGTTCAGATTAGGGGGGATGTTAGTCTTAGATCAATTGCAGAATGGACAGCACGGGAAGGGTGATAGACATGGAGGAGGAGATATAGGGTGTTGAAGAAATGTGGATAGCTTTGTGGGTGAGAGATTTGTTTCTATTGTACTCTTTTCACTGTCTAATCCAATTGGAGAAATAGTTAATATAAAATATAACTTATTAATCTAATTAAAATATAAGAACACTTTTTATTGATTAAAAATAAACTAATAGGAAGAGATGAGAAATGTACATTTCCTATGGTGTGTTAATGTATTCATATCCAATGATCTAATACGAACCATATGGCATCCTATAAAAATTATGTTGATGGCAATTAGCCCTTCCTATACTACTCTATAACAATTCAGCCCACAAAATGATAGTGGAGATGAAAAAAGCAGGCAAACCAATAAGATTGGCAAGATGACTAAAATATTGCCCTGGGAATTCACTAAGGTGTCGCCCTATGAATCCACTTGCCAAAACTGGTATATTACTAACCACTATGTAAAAAAAATATATAGATATAGCATAGTGCCCTATGAAATGTAGTGGATGGGCAACCAGTGCAATGACTGGCACAAGGTGGAGGCATCGGTGTAGCAGCTGGACAGAAATATGATCCTGGCTGCGCATTCAGGACAGATTGGAGAGGAGAAAGTCTGGTCAGAGGAAGACCGATCAGTACAGAGTTGCAGTAGTACAAACGAGAATGAATAAGAGCGACTGTAAGAGTATTTTCAAAGTTGAGAAAAGGTCAGATTCTGGGGATGTTTTTAAGACACAGGCAACATGGCGAGTGAGTGATTTGATATAGTGGATAAAAGAGCATAAAAAAGCGCTTCTACCCTTTAAATCGAAGAAGTGGCAAAGTTGTCACAAATGTATTATAACATTATTATAATGACCGCTTCTGATTCATGTGACTCTCTGGCCTAAACTTAAATTACCCGAGTCTCACAGACGGATGAAAGACAACAGGTTGGACTTTAAGAACATATCACGTCTGATTCGCTATAGCAACTGGTTCCAAGGGGAAGAAATATATTCATTACATATGAAATTGATTCTGCACTCTAAAGTAGCTTGGGACCGTCACCGCAGGACTTGAAAATAACTTCCTGGCGAAAAGAAGGTAAAAGCCAATTACTTAATAGCAATAGATATTAGGAAAACGAGGGAGGGAGTGGGTGGGGAAGGGGATAGCGGCTGGCGCGGAGTTTCGCTCTACCCCCTTGATATAATGATTGAGATTTACGCCGCACTGCAATTCAACCATCAAGTCACGGAAAACCATTTCAAAACTCATTTAAAAAGCAGCTGAATAGAATATTTAATACTCGGTAAAAAAAAAAAAAAAAAAAGTTTATACTGCGCGACTCTTGGTTTTCAATTATTTAAGAGGATGACAAATTAACGAATGATGCCGGCTTTCGCGTGTCAGGACGGCTATTAACTTTTTTCTTGTATAATGAATGCTTCTACCTGACAAGCAATCTACACGAGGCAAATGAGCAGCCGGCAGAAATAACGCAATGCCCTCCAACAAATGAAGCCGGGTCCGTCAGTAATGCACTGGGTAGCAGATCTCTTGTGGGCTGGTGCACAGTTACAGAGAATCACAGTGTATGAGATGACGCACCGTCTTCCTCATTAACCCCTCGCCTCCGCAGCTAATCTTCGCTTTTACTCTTGCATTTTTGTGGGACAGACTGTAGCTTTGAATGACTCACATTACCATAATGTACCGAAAAAAAATTCCAAGTGGGGCAAAATGTTGAAAAGAACGTAATTCCACCATTGATTTAGGGGCTTTCACAGTATACACTGTATTGTAAAAATGAATTGGCAGCACAATTCTCCAGACCAGGAGGATCACGGCGATACCATGCACAGATTTTTTTTTTCTTTTTAAAGGGATTATCCAGGACTTTTACTATTTTTGTGTATGGGGCTAAGAACTAACAGGTAGAAAGTTGCTAACTACCTGCCTGTTCTGCACGGGGACCACCTCTTCCAGCACAGGCGGTGACTATCCTGCTTCATTTCACCTATAGTCAACAGAGCAGGTCCTTTTCTTCCATTCTGCTCTGTCAAAGGGGCGTGACTGGTGACGTCTTGCCGGCTTTCCGCAGTTAGGCAGCGGGGAGCCAGCTCTCAATTAGGATGAGATCGACAGAGACTCCACATCAAGAGAGCAGAGCGGAAGAATAGCAGCTGCTCTGTCTACATGACGTCAACGAATAATGCAAAAACTCCGGCACGTGTGGTCTGTGACCCCTATGAAATGCAAGAGATGCAACAGGCAGATAGTTATCAATTACCTTATACTGCGAAGCATGAGATTTCAGCAGCAGCAGGGAGGAGGGACATTGAGGAGCTGTCAATCAGGCATAGTGAGTGGAGACTGAGGTAAACGATTTTCTGACGGATTTTCAAAGCAAACACAGCACCCTTAGTTTAAGAGATGTATTTACAAATGTATGCAGTCTGTATTCTGAAATCTGGTGACAGATCCTATGTACAGGGATTTATTTATATGAGGTCTGTGGCTTTGAACACGCAAGTTGGACAAACCCACTGTGTGCATGAGAAAATGGTATTAGTGATATAGTGAAGAGATTTTTCACAGTGGGTTTTCATACTGTATGAGATCTGCGTCAGCACAGAATGACTGTTCAAACTAAGCATAGGTATGCACCCTTGGTGTGGCAAAACCGTTAGGCGCACCTTTCCATCTGCCATTTTTCAATATATATCCGCCCTTTTCTGGCGCTATAAAGCCAGATCTGTCAACCAAATAAGTGGGGTGGAGATAGACGGAAAACAAGTAGGTGGGAAAATGCACTTAAAGGTTTGGGCACACCAAGGGTGCACCGAGCGCCTGTACTTAGGACAGAATGACTATTCAAACCAAAAGGAGAATATCAGCCCTCATATAGAGGGTTTGACACTGAAACAAATACTGAGATGCAATTTTGCAGTCCCATTGACTTTGATGAAGAAGATCAGTAGTGCCAGAGGTAGCTCACACAGTGCATACAAAACTATGGTAGGGTGCTTAGTTAAGGATATAACAGTACTACTATATTTTGGCTCAGAATAATCTTGTACAAAACCCATAATTTAAGACCAAACGTAAGTAATGTGTTCAGCTAAAATCCATCTTGATCAAGGCAAGTCAGCTGTCAGTTCACTTAGGGATCAGATTACAGCTGCCTATTAAAGTCTATGTAAAGGGGAGAAAGAAGAGGGAGGCATGGAGTAAAAGAAAGAGAGAACCCCTGTGCCTTGGAAAGATGACCCCAGAAGTTAGGATCATTAAGTGCTGGAACATGTGCAGGCGGCTCAGCAAATGATCACTTCATTCTGCCTGGCAGGATGATAAGTAATACTGAGGTTGGCAGATGGACCCATTTTTTGAGCCTCATTTATATTTTGTGTAACAATATGATTTATAATGTATTTTTCTTTCTGTGTTCGATACAGAAATTCATATTAAAAATGCACTAAGCAAACACTGCAAACCTTCATGAGGCACAAAACGACAGCAGATGCCAAACAAGTGGGCGGCAAAGAGACAACACAATGCTGCTGCTTGTGGGAATATTGGGAGTGATGTCTTCAGCAGAAGCGCACAGCTTATCAAGCACGACTTCACAGCAGCGGCGGCACAAGTACCCTTCACATAGAGCAGAACAGACAGAAAGAAATGGCGCCACATACGGTGGGGTGCTAAGAAGTGTTTACCCCGCTCCCGTAATTACATGCAAATCAGGCCAATTAACAGGCAAGAGCGGCGCTATTATGGAACTTTCCTGAGAAGGATTAAACCGAATGTGAGATTAGTAAATTATAACCAAATAGAAGGTTTTCTTTTTACTTTATCACTGACCCAAGTGTGCAGAAAGCATCGTAGTAGTAGAAGATAATACAAAATAAAAAGTTATCATACCATTAGATTATAAAAAATAAACACCGGAAAATAAAATATGGATAAAAGTAAGTCTGCAATAATTTAGCCCTGTTTGTGTGACTCCTAAATACGGATAAAAACGTATCTGTGTAAGATAAGATGGAGAACTGTAAAGATTCTAATTAAAAAAATACGAAAGAAACAAAAAAAGCAAAATACAGGCATCACTGGAGTCATGGATCTTCATATTGGTATAATCTATGCTGTAAAAAAACTGTATAAAATGCTGGATTAAGACATGTATCAGTCACTTATCTAAGGGCGTATGCACCGACGGGGGACAAAGAGTATAATAATACAGACGGCTCAGCCGAGCGCCAGTTTCAGTTGAATACGATATGATGAACTCCAATATTGCTGCAAATGTTAAAAATATAAGGTTCTTGTTTAACATTTTTTTTTACCAAAAAGTACAAAATCCATCCAACCATGTTCAAGTTGTGTCTAAATATCAACTCCATCACTTGTGTCTCACCCGTCTATGTGACAAGTCAAGGTTTAAAAAAGGTTGTCCACTACTAGGACAACCCCTTCTTAAACGAAATGTTCGGCCCCGATAAAATAATAAAGTCTATTCTCACCTCCTGTGATGGTGACATTCCCGCGGTGTCGGCGACATTCCAGCGGTGTCGACACTCGCTCTCCCCTCCTCCTCGTGCGGTTGTTGTGACATGTGACGCTGGCGCCCAATCAGCGCTGACGTCACTGTCTCAGCCTTCGTACGAACTGACCATGAAGAGGAAGTCCGGGCTGCAGCTGATCACTTACTTCCTCTTCATGTTCAGTTTGTACGAAGGCGAAGACAGTGACTCCAGCCAGCGTCAGACTGAAGAACATTGGGCCCACCAGAGGATTTGATTCTGGGGTCCCACTTTCCTCCCTCACTCAACAGCCCCATACCAGCTGCAAAGTTTGCACTGTGAACTCTCCTAAAGAAGAAGCTGGGGCAGACCTGAGGATTCTCCAGTTCTCTGGTGGACCAGTCCAACCCTGACTCCAGCTGATTGGGCACCGACGTCACATGTCATTCCACCGCAACACAGCCACGGGACCGCGAGTGCCAACACCGCTGGAAGGGTGCCGGCACAGGAGGTGAATATAGGATTTATTATTTTATCGGGGCCAAACATTTAGTTTAAAAAGGGGTTGTCCTAGAAGAGGACAACCCCTTTAATCGCGAGCTATGCCTGGTTGTCCTTTCACTTCCTCAGTTCAGAAGAGGCCTGGTTTGGCACAAGGATCCCATAGTGTGAGACCTGTCAATCACTTCTAGCAGCGCTGGCTGTGGGGAGTGTCAGACTAGTCTCATTCCCAGATATGGTCCCCGGCCGGATTTTTAAAATATCTTTTCTCTGAAACATCAGAGCGTTTCAGCAAGAAACATACCTATCTGCAACCGTGAGCCAGGCTCCGATCCATGCTGCTTTGTGCAGTGACAAGTTCTCTTTAAACGCGTTCCCATAGACAGAGACATCAACACTAATTATATCATAACCCAGTGCTAATAGTACAATGAAATTCTGCACAAGGAAGGAGGTGAAAACATGAAGCCTGTGAAGATATTTCTTTCCGGAGACTCTTGAGAACACATTTATTATTTTATCACACTTCCACACATGTGGAGGACACTGACCTGTGAAATCCCCACTCAACTCAGCTTCTTTCCACAAATAAATCGGAAGCCGTTTCACATCCTTGGGGAGCTCTTGAAAATGAGCTTAGAGCAATCACTGGAAACGACGAGCTGTTCACAGTCATTTTTATGTGATAAACTGTAAATAGTTGTAAGTAAATTAAAGAAAAAAATGTGCAAAATGGGATTCAGCCAAGGGTGATGGTGAGCGGACTACAAGGAATACGCTGAAAGAAACAACAGCCTCCCCTGAGAATGACAATAAATATGAATGTAGCCGTAAGACTGCAGAATAAACAGTGGCTTGTGAAAGTATTCACCCCTCTTGGCATTTTTTCAAGTTTTGCTTCCTCACAACCTGGCATTTCACTGTTTTGTTTTTTTTTTGAAGGTTCGCATCAGTTCATGTAAAGAACATGCCTACAACTGTGAACATTTGGCTTTCTTTTTATTGTGAAGCAAAGAACAAATAGGATAAAATAACTGAAAACTTCAGTGTGCATAACTATTCACCCCCCAAAAGTCAGTACTTTGTAGAGCCTCCTTTTGCGGCAATTACAGCTGCAAGTCGCTTTGGATAAGTCTCTAGGAGCTTTCCACTGGGATTTTTGCCCATTCCTCAAGGTAAACATGCTACAGCTCCTTCAAGTAAGATGATTTCCTCTAGTAAACAGCAATCTCCAAGTCCAACCACAGATTCTCAATTGGATTAAGGTCTGGGCTTTCACTAGGACATTCCAAAACATTGACATGTTTCCCCTTAAATGACTCTAGTGTTGCTTTTGTCTTGTTGGAAGTGAACCTCCATCCAAGTCTCAAATCACTGACAGACTGAAAAAGGTTTTGCTCAAGAATATCCCTGTATTTTGCACCATCCATCTTTCCCTCGACTAGGACCATTTTCCCTGTCCCTGCTGCCGAAAAACATTCCCACAGCATGATGTGTCCACCACCATGTTTCACTGTGAGGATTGTGTTCTTGAGGTGATGGGCTGTTAGCTTGGTTCCTGACATAGCATTTACATTGGTGGCCAAAAAGTTCAATTATGGTCTCATCTGACCACAGCACCTTCGTCGATATATTTGGGGAGTGTCCCACATGACGTTTGGCAAATTCAAAACACACCTTACAATTTTTGTAAGAAAATGCTTTTTTCCGCCCACTCTTCCATAAAGGCCACCTCCATAGACAGTATGGCTTATTGTGGTCGTATGGACAGATACTCCAGTGTCTGCTTGGGAACTCTGCAGCTCCTCCAAGGTTGCCTTCGATCTCTGTGCTGCCTTCTCTAATTAATGCCCTCCTTGACTAGGCTGAGAGTTCTAGTGGCTGGCCACCTCTTGTCAGGTTTGTTGTGGTAACATGTTCTTTCCATTTGATAACGGATTTGATGGCGCTCCGGGGATCATCAGAGATTGGAACATTTTTTTTTTTTTTTTTTTTTTTTATAACCCAACCCTGACTTGCACTTCTCCACAATTTTGTCCATGACTTGCTTGTAGATCTCCTTGGTTTTCATGGTGTTTGGCTAGTGGTGCCTCTTGCTTTATAGTGTTACATTACAGACCATAGGACACTTAGATTGCACACTTGTGGACTTCCTTTAACGAAGCATGTGACTTATGAAGGTAATTGCTTGCACCTGAAACTTTTAGGGACTTCATAGCAAAAGGGGTGAATACATATGCACATGCCAATTTTTATTTATTTCATCCCATAAATTTAATGTATGCCTATATTTTTTTCACTTCACTAACTTAGACTATTTAGTGCTGATACATAGGGAGGCTGTGAGAATCATCATATAATGTGCAAGTGGCTGTGAGGACCATCATACTGAGTGTGGCATGCTGTGAGGACCATCATACCAAGTGTGGGTGCTAAGAGGACCATCATATTGTGCTTGGGGCACTTTGAGGATCATCATA
>VIAB01006234.1:71257-81749 GCA_009801035.1 Oophaga pumilio
ATATTAATACTGAGCCGTTACAATAAGACGCAATTAATATTAATACTGAGCAGAATTAATTTCACTCTATTGGTTTTGCCCTTCAGAACAGTCATGGTCTCTCATGTGGCCTCTTGGGAAAATTAACTGCCTACACCTGCATTAGACTGACGGCTAGCCAATATTGGTGGGCTTGGCCAATAATCTAAAGTGTATGGGGGCCTCGCAACTAATCCTGCTAATCCTTTTGTGCTCGGCGAGATAAGCTGCCTGAGATGTCTGGCAGTGGCCCTCAATGGATGCTGACACGGCCATCATAGGTAGATGGTTTGGCCAATCGTTCAGATGGCAGCCTTCTTTCCTCCAACATCATCTATTGGGAGAAAGTTGTGAGGCCCCCATATAATATAAGACTCTCGGCGATCCCACCAATATCTGAGGGATCGTCCAACTTTAGTCTAATGTGTATGGGAGCCTTTACACTACAGCATAGAATATTATACCTTTTTCTGAAGTGTCTCTTTTTGGATTGAAGACGAGAAACATTTTTTATTTAGTCTCTTCCGATACCCTAACCTTTAATCAATGATCCCCTAGTTTGTTTTGGTCTTATCTCCGTCCCTCTGTAGCGAAAGCCATTGAGTGAGGACAGATGAGAGGTCAGGTATAGATTTTAACACTCATGATACCTGAGGAGCAACATTGATCGAACACTTTAACTCAGCAAGTAAGACCATTACGTGTCGGAGTCGCACTTACATCTTGGAATAGTTTCCTGTCTGCAGCGAGTCTCTTAGAAGACAAGGTCTTGGTCACGTGATAAAAGGTGAGTAGCGCGCGGTGCTGTCTCAGATCATCCTGAACCTTTACTGACTCAATCAGGGTGGGGATCAGCTCCGGCCACTGCTTCGGACAGTCCAGTCGTGCGACCTTGGAGATCAGGACAGCAATCTGGGTGGCAATCTAGAAGACAGACAGACAAGGCAAAACATGGAAAATCCTATTCCATTGGGATCCTGATGCAACGTGCGAGCTATTCATCAGTATCACAGCACACTAACCTGATTTACTGGCTCATTGAGGTTGGTAATGAGTCCTACACGCAATGTCGATTTCTCAGCTTCTGAAAGCGCACTGTTAAAGAACAAAAGAAAAACAGAAAGTCCAAAACTGAGTTGCAGAACATGAGAGCGCTGCTGCTGGAATGAGTTATGCCAATAATGCCATCAAATCAACCTACATAAGTGCTGTGCGTAAGTCAGAGAACGCCCCTTACTGAACTACATTTCCAGTCTAAAAGGTCATTAAACTGTTATTCTAAATTCAATCTTCAGGAGCGTGCCATTCCCCTGCCTCCCGGCTTCCTGCTAGTCAGAGGGCGGTGCGTTCATGATGATTGACAGTTCAGCCCGGTAGCAAGGCGGAGGCCCTGGTTAAACTGGTGCATCCTCCCATGTTATTAGCATAGGCAGTTTTGCCTTGACAGCATCTGAGGAGCTTGGATTCAACGATGAGCCCATCTTAAGAGAAAAACTTTCAAGCTGTTTAACACAGAGCTTGTAAAAGCTGCGCTCCTTGCCTAGTAGACTGGTTATCACCGATGGACTGAAGAGGTGGCCGGTAACTACACAACGAATAATAAACAATAAAATTAAAAATCCCTCGTCGATGGAATTCTAAACTATTTACACACGCTTTGCAATTTCACCCATTTATCAAGTTGAGATACCCAATTTAATGGGATTCTATACTAAAAATGACTGGAGGTTGTCCAGGACCCAGTCTCGTGGTTGTTCAACTTCCCATTTTGAGTGTTATGGGCGAAGAGGTTTCACGCACTGTCTCATTTCAGCAGCTAAGTCAGCCCCCTTCTAGGGCCAACCAACTTAGCTGTGTAGAAGAGCGGTCAGCCAACCCCCTACACACACATCACCGATGACGTGCATACACAGACAAGGGCTTGCAGTGTGGAGAATGACCGAGGTGGAATTGCCAAGATCTGCGACTACTGCAAGAATATCGCTTAATCAGAGAGATATTTGATTTTAGGTAGACCTAAGGATTTTTTTTATCATCCTCATAAAAAAGTCAGTTTTGCAGCTGTACAACTTATTTTACCATAATAGAAATAAATTTGTAGTGAAGCTGGAAAAATAAAAAAATAAAATGACGCAGGAAAGTGAATAAAGAATGAAATAAAAGACAATCTACGACTAAGAAAACGGCAAAGAATGGGGGTACATGATAACCATAACCTAAAATGTGTCAAGCCCTGCAATGGCAAACCGTTGTTCTTTCCATGCTTTTACATGGACTCAGGGAGCACAGAATGACTGTTCCATCCAAGCACATGTGCTCTGTGTACCCTTGGTATTCCCAAACATTTAAGTGCATCCTCCCACCTACTTGTTTTTCATCAGTCTCTGCCTTTCTCTGGCTCTATAAAGCTAGAGCTGCCAATCAAAGAGGAGGGTGTGGAGATAGAGGGAAAAAAGTAGATCACAGACTGCACATGAGTCAACAGTGTGATGCAGCAGACAAAAAAGACAAACACAGTTCTGGGATGTATTAAGAGAAGCATAGAGCCTAGATCAGGTGAAGTCATTATCCCTCTTTATTCCTCCTTGGTCAGGAACTGGAATACTGTGTCCAGTTCTGGGCACCACACTTTAAAAAAGAAGATACAGATTAGATATTAGAAAAAACTTTTTGACAGTTAAGGTGATCAATGAGTGGAACAGGCTGCCATGAGAGTTGGTGAGGCTGGACAGACATCTGTCTGAGATGATTTAGTGAATCCTGCATTGAGCAGGGTTATAGACATGATGACCCTTGAGTTGAGGTCCCTTCCCACTCTAACATTCTATAATTCTTGTTGGGAAGGTGCTCTTAAATGTTTGACACCAAGTGCCTGTACTTTGTCAGGACAGAATGACTGTTGAAATACCTTGTAAAGGGGTTTTCAGGACTCAAACATTGATG
Organism: Oophaga pumilio; assembly: GCA_009801035.1. NCBI lineage: Eukaryota > Metazoa > Chordata > Amphibia > Anura > Dendrobatidae > Oophaga > Oophaga pumilio. The sequence goes on from VIAB01006234.1 coordinate 74,219, forward strand.
GTTTACAGGTAGCAAATCCTGCCAAGCCTTAGAATGAGGGGCTGTGGTCCCTTTAATGGTTATCCAGATGCAGTGACTTAATCTTATGTGTAACTGTAAACGTCACTGCAGCTCAGCCTCATTTGGGCAACAGGGTCCCAAATGTCAAGGAGCCGTAAATCAGAACCTATGTAAAAGTTAAAATAAACCATCAATAATTTAATCTTGGCAAATCCCTTGTGAAGCTAAGTCACTTCTTATGGACATGCTGTGAGTCAGGGTAGTCGGTCAAGAGCCAGGAGGGTACGTAATAAACAGAGGGAAGAGACAAAGGTGTAGTCAGGTCACAGTCCAGAGTCAGAATGCCAAGGTCAGAGTGTGTCAAGGCAAAAAGGGATAATACAAATAGGTAGTCAACAGACAAATCCAAGGTCCAGCTACAGAAGATTAGCATGTCTGAATTCAGAGCTCAAAGCACAGGGAAAACACCACACTGAAAGCTACGACTGACAGCTTAGTAAAATAGCTAGGTAATCACTAAGAACAGAAAACACCTAAAGTAAGCTTAACCACCTGCCAGTCTCAGATTGGACAGCTGAGCTGTCAATCAAAATACCCAAAGCACAGCCTTCCCCTGTACAAGACTGGATCACTGAGCGGTGGAATTGTGACACTCCTTTAAGGCAGAAGTACAAAAAAGAAAACTCATTAAAAAGTAAAATTTAATTAAACAATGGTCTCAGGAAGGGACACTTGCTTAATCAATAAATTAAATTATGCTACAGATGTGTATGGTAGTTTGGATAGAAGACCCAGAAAAGCACCATAAGAGCTGGCACCAGAGAGCAGAAAGGATGAGGAATGGTACCACACCATAATACTAGAATACATAAATACATACTGTACGAAAAGATCTGGAAGCAAAAAGCTGAAGAAAAATGTTTACGACAATCCGGAATAGAAAAATAGTTTTCTGACTGAATAAAATATTTTAGCATAAAAAATGATCAATTTGACTGTTACAATAAAATGGATATTATTCGCTCAGGTCCAATTTAGCGCTAAGAGCAACACTTGAAATAAATAGCTGTAATTATAAAATTGATCTGCCAGTGAATTTCAATCTTAAAGGTTGAAAAGGAAATCTTTATTTAATAGGAAAGGGTCACGTGTATTCTAAGAAAAAAGTCTCAGAAAACAGGATCACGATTGCTTCTTACTGCAGAAAGCAGGCAGTCATAGTTAGCGACACAGGGGCACGTAAGGCATCAGGTGCTAATGACAACAGATCACTGTGACCGGATTTTTCTACAACACAAACTGCATACATTATTAAAGATACCTGATGAAGTCGTTGTACTTACTTTGTCGATCAGTGACAAGATGCTTGCATAATCTATATAATTATTTTTGAAACTTTAAACTAAATTTCTGCTATCCCAGCCAGGTATGGACTGGGGGTGAAATTCAGCCCTGGCATTTGATATCACACAGGCCCATATTGTCCCCATCCCCAAGCACCAGATGGGATATATTACTAATATTACCCTGGATGGAGGAAAGCAAGATTTTTTACAAGACCAATCTTTCTAATGATACCCGTGGCCTGCTGGGGTAAGTGATGGAGTCAGTGACTTTGTGCTTCATCACAACTCTTAACAGTATGGTTGTCTTTAGAAAGCCGATTCTGTCAACAACGTAGCAGACAAGGCAACCCATGACCAGACAGGCCCCTCTGGCATTTGCCAGAATTGCCAGATGGCCAGTCTGGTCCTGATACCAGCCCAATTGACAGCCCCCTCAGAGTCCCTCCCTACTGCTGCTGAATCTCCACCCACTTAGTTTGACTGCTCCTCAGTGTCCCTCCTTCCTGCTGCTGAATCTCTGCCCACCTAGCCTGATTCTTAGATTTCCTCCTCCCTGCTGCTGTAAATCCTCACACCTAGCCTGACTGCTCCTCCGTGCCCATCCTCACTGCTGCTGAATCTCCACCCAATCTAGCCTGACAGTTCCGTGCTGCTGAATCTCCATCCACCTAGCCTGACCGCTTCTCAGATTCTCCTCCCTGCTACTGTATCTCACCCCACCTAGGCTGACTGCTCCTCCGTGTCCCTCCACCCTGCTGCTGAATCTCCGCTCACCTAGCCTGACCACTCCTCAGTGCCCCTCCTCTCTGCTGCTGATTCTCCGCCCATCCAGCCTGACCACTCCTCAGTGCCCCTCCTCCCTGCTGCTGATTCTCCGCCGACCTAGCCTGACCGCTCCTCAGTGCACCTCCTCCCTGCTGAATCTCTACCCACCTATATATAACAAAAAACTGACTGGCACATCCAGACCAGTGTGAAAAGGTGCATACCAGGAGAAGCTACCTCCATATAAAATATACAAAAAAAGGTTGCACTCTATCGTTCTAAAGCATGTCAATGTGAAATATATGAAATACAAATAGCAATATGGCTTTTGAATAAAAATTTGGCCAATGCCTACATTTATGGGTAAGTAAGAGCCTGCTGTAATTAAAGTCACCACATGTTGAAGGGCAGAGAGCTCGTTCAGTAAGCTAAAATACAAATAACAAAAAACTGACTGGCACATCCAGACTAGTGTGAATAGGTGCATATCAGGAGAAGCTACCTCCATATACAATATACAGAAAAAGGTTGAACTCTATCATGCTAAAGCATGTCAATGTGAAATATATGAAACACGAACAACAATACGGCTTTTAAATGTTAGAAAAATATTTACCCATAAATGTAGGCATTGCTGACAGAAGTGTGCACATTCACCCAGGAATTCAGACATCAGAGAGGTATTTATACACGTAAAGACCTATCAGTTCTTGAGGCCACCTTGACGGTGGTTGATGGGCAGATATAATTTGGCCACATTTTATGCTAAGCGTCTCAAATTTTTTTTCTAATATTCAAAAGCTGTATTGCTATTTGTATTTCATATATTTCACATTGACATGCTTTAGCATGATAGAGTGCAACCTTTTTTTGTATATTCTCTACCCACCTAGCCTGACTGACCGCTCCTAATTGTTCTTTGTATCTGCTGCTACTGAGACCTTACACTGCTGAGTACAAGCTGCCGCTGTCAATAAAGCTGGGTGGGCAGAGACTGAATACTCTTGCTCTACTCCTAAACTCATTTGACTCATAAAATGCAAATTTTATATCTAGTTATATCAGATAGATTATACAGCCATTTTGATATGGATTTCCAAGTGAAAACTCCAGCCTCACTAGGTCCAAGATGTCTATTTAATCAATTATGCAGTTTGTATTGTGAAATTTTATTACAGATCTTAACAAATAAGGTTTTCTTATGGTACTTTCACAAACTTTGGCAGTTTTTTAGTGCAGAGGATTTTGTGCTCCAGATGCTAACACTATTGTGGCGAATCTGCTGAGTCATTTGCATTCGATTTTCTGAGGTTATCGTCACATCATTATAATATAAAGAAACCCTTAAAGACGACTCGTCACAATAGATATGTATTTTTTACATAGAGTAAATCAGATTCTCCTGATCAGCCTTTGCTTTACTTTTGTTCCTGCGCTTATCCTTTTGTGAGATACGAATATGTACTACTACTACTACTCATTCCTAATATGCAAGTCTAGTCTTGTTAGTCAATGGGGTGTGATCCTTGATTCTTTTCTGTGGGTGTGTTCATCAGGGCCACGCCCTCTTGACTAACAAGGCTAGATTTATACACAGAAGGGAGGGCCGTAGCTCAGGAACGCGGAGACGCAGAAACGAAAGAAAAGCAACGGCGACTTCAAGAGAAAAGCGGCATTTATGCCAGGTAAAAAAAAATACATATTCAAGTGACAGGTCGTCTATGAAAGATGCAAAACCGCCTAGCTGATGACATTACATGGAAGCACCACAACGCATCACTAACATGCCTTTTTTGAAGACGCCACTAACGCATCTCAAGATGAACACTGAGAACGCAAATAGGAAAAGCAGCTTCTATTTTTTGGAAAATACTAAAATGATAAATGTTCCCATATGTCACCCTTACCAGTTCTTCTCTGGGCGGTTCACCGCTAGTGTGATCCTATGTCCAGCCTATATGTGACAGACACAGCTATATACACCCAAAAAATCTTCTGCCCTGTGTATTTAATTCATATATTTTTTTATTTAATTACTTCAATTCATTTAATTAGTAAATATAAACCTTGTAGATACATAGGACTGTCCCGATTTGGGTACACCTTGACGTGGTGGCGGGATGGCTTTTCACTTTTTAAACATTTTTTGGGGGTGTTTACTAATTACCCTATGTTATTTATATGCACTATTACGTTTTGCTTACTGCTCATTTTGTTTCCATAGTGGCTTATGTCTGTTTAATGGCCAGTGTGAACGTGCTCCTATACGTTGCACGCATACCAACTTATAGTTGGGCTCATTTTTTTATCAGTTTTTTATTCAATTAGTGATTTAAAAATAAAAAGTCATTACAAGAAGAGAAATTTATATATTGACAGAACACATGGGACAGGAGACCAGCAAAACAAATCTACTGATTGAACTGCAAATTCGAGACGAGGTAGGCATATCAACAAGCCAGAACTGACGTGACATCAGAAGGTAAGAAGGGGGGGTGCAAAAAATCCAGAGAGGGAAGAGCGTCTCGCTTCTGTTCAGAAGCATCTTGTTCGCTCTCCTTTACTTTGTGAAGTATCAGAAGAACGCGGATTGACAACTACATCAGATGGCTTTTAGAGCTTCTGTCCCGACATATCAAACATCTCGGCTTCTGCAAACGTTCTTTTCTTCCCTTCTTATCTTAACGTCTAATGACTTGCCAACTTTCTTCAATAGCCGTCTTGAAGTTCAATGTGGGTCACTGTCAATCTGTGAGACGCTACCGGCGTAATAAATAATGCTACCACTGTGTGCCTAACAAGGGAGTCGGCAGAGAACGCAGCGCCGGGAAAATTAGGAAGAACCTTTTGAGTTATTTTTGTTTAAATGAACCCTCCTGAATAGTTTTCGGCACTTTCTTCCTCACATAAAAGAGGATCATAACCTCCATTATCTTGCACATAAAATCAATAAGATTGGGGCCACAAATTACTTTGCAGTTCTATGTCCTTGTTATATAATACCGCAGCGACTGTAAAATGAATACACAGGCGATAGGGGCACCGAAGCGGCTCACAAATTGGCTCTAAAACTATGTTAAGACCCAGTGGGGACTAATAGAAAATTATAGGGAGGATTTATATCCATTAGTTTTACAAGTGGACCTATTGTTACATTATCTACACAGTCACTTAATGAAAGACTGTAAGCACAAAATGACTGTTCAAACCAAGCACAGGTGCTCGGTGCACACTTATCGTGTCCGAGCAGTTCTGTGCACCTTCACCCATTATTTGTTCTCCATTAATCTCGGACTCCTGTACAATCACGTAAGAGCAAGGGTTAAGATAGCTGGAAAACAAATGGGTGGGAAGATGCTTGGCCATGCCAAGGGTGGAACATGTGCTTGTGCTTGGTTTGAACAGTCACTTTGTGATGATGGATTCCCTTTAAAGGAAACGGGCACTATTTTGTTTTATTGATTGTCTATCCTTAGAATATGCCATGATTATCTGACCGTGGGGGGTGCAATACCCAACAACCCCGGCAACGCTCGTAAGTTCTCGGATCCTGTCGGAACACAGCAGCGCCATCATGTACATAAGGGTAATGCAGATCCACTCCCTATCCAAATTAATGAGGGATGGATCCATAGTACCCGGCCATGACCAGTAAAGTTCTGTATTCCGGTAGCATCTGAGAACTTTCTTCCGCCACTGGTAAGAGCTTATCAGCGGGGGTGCCGGGGTTGCACCCCTACCAATCAGATATTGATGGGCCTATTACAAGGATAGTCCATCAATAAAATAAAGTAGTGGCTAAACTCTTATAGTAGGCCAATACTGCACACACAACTGGAAGTGTTGCAGATTCTTAAAACTTCAGCAGTCTTTAATCCAATAGTTTACCCCATCGCTCGCTGTGCTGGAGAACTGTCAATCCACACAAACGTTTCATTAAAGCAGCACATGAGTAATTACAGTGAGCTTATCCGGTATCAATGCTTGGAAAGAGGATCTATCCAAGGGTGAACAACTGTACGGGATCCTGTTCTCCCGGGCGATGTACACACACTATGCACATTAATTCATTATATATGGGGAGCAGCGGCGGAGCCTGCATACACAATAAGGGATGGGATTTCTCGGAGGACGGCCTTTACTCTGCTCATCAGCGGGGCTCAACACCCACAGATTTCACATCAGCGGCTTCTCCGAAGAACAGGTCAATAATGTATATTCCCAGAAAACCCCTTTAATTACATTTAAATTAATTAAAAATCCCAATAGTCGATTAAATGCCAAGTCGTGAAATGCTATTAACCCCTTAATGACCAGGCCAGAAAGAGACTTGATGACCAGTCTTATTTTCACCAAAATGTTTGCCCCTCCACATTTCAGCAGCCCTAAAGGTTTTATACTTTTTTATTTTACGGATATGGCCGTTATAAGGCTTTGTTTTATGCAGGAAAATGTGCATTATTTTTCAGTGCCTCTTTGGGTGTCCGCAATTTAAAAAAATATTTGAATTGTAAAGATACATATATTTTACGGTTTATACTTCACACCAAATAACTTGTTTCCACAGAAGCCCCAGTTACAGGGGAAAACAGTCCACGTCACCGGCAGAGCTTAGGTGGGTAAGCTAGGACCCCTGAATTCTTCTCTGCCGAGCACACACCCGGTGATCAAGCAATCACTTGGTCCAATAGAAGCATGGTCATTGCCAGTAATTACATTCAGGACACAGCGCCTGTTGAGCATTGTGCATCCTACAAAAAAGGGAATCGAACAGGTAATAAAGTGATTGTGTCTTCTTCTCAGAGTGCAAGAGGGAAATGGCGGAACCACATAAGTCTAGGGCCATAATGTAATGATTACTTTAAGTGCATGTGAACACAACTCCTTTTACACGTGGGCGTACCTGCCAAGTTTTCCAAAATGAAGAGACTTCAGGACCTATCGGTGTTTTTTGTCCTAAAGCATCTTTTTGGCAGTTGTGTCTTTTTGGCAATTTCCTGAGTGTTTGTGTCATTTTTGAACGTCGGTGAGTTATTTGAGTGTTTTTCCATCGTTTTTGGGTGGTCTTTGGCACTGGCATTTTCCAATCACTTTTGTTTCTCCATTCAACAAGAAAGCAGTTTCGAAGTGAAAACACTCAAAAAGACATTCAAGCATCTTTTGAGCCTTCCCACTGATTTGTATTGTAAGGTACGGCGCACCTTCAGACCACAAAACACCTGAACGATTGGGCCGCTCACTTCTTTTAATCAACTGACGTTTTGGAAAACCTGGAGCCGTTAAAAGATACTCAAAAGTCTGAAAATATTATATATAGAGCACCATTGATTCCATGGTGCTGTACATAAAAACGGGTTACATCAAAACCAAATATCACTAGTAGACAAAGTAACAATAGTAGACTGGTACAGAGGGGAGAT
>VIAB01006235.1:95952-113661 GCA_009801035.1 Oophaga pumilio
TTTCTTGAGGGGAGGGAGGCTCTGCTCCGGCCATTACTGGAGCTTCTAAGTTTGATAAATTTAAGTATTGAAAGAGATTGTTTCATGAAGCAAACCTGTCTAAGAAATCAGCTGAGGTCTACAGGTCTGGCTTTTCTCATTCTTGGTTATCTGGTGTCTGGCAACCACTGCAGAAGAAAAAAAACATCAAATCCCAACTTTTCGACAGAGGGGTGCTCAATTTGGGTCAAAAAGGGAGTGATAAGCGAGTCACCCTCCCTGTCTATGACGTCTATATGCCCTAATATGACATATAGACCATGTTTTGACACACTCTATTTAAAGGGCCAAATCCAACAGCTACAGGAATACCTAAACAATACCTCTGATGAGAATTTGCTCGCAGAAGCAGCTTTATCTGTATCTGTACATTATATTGTAATAGGAATGCTGCTAGTTTCTCTAATGGTGCTTTCCAGTCACAGGATATCCCATTGTTATACCTGTACATTATTATCCTTGTCTCTTTTACACTGTGTTCACCACACACTTATTTCTACAACTATTCTTTTCTTACCCTAGTCACTGTTGTCCTGCATGCAGTTTTTTTTCTCTTTTTTTTCCCGTACAATGTTCATTCATAACCTCACTCTCTTATTACAAGGCTTTATTCACACTTGCCTATTGACAATGTTTATTGTATATCCAAAAAGAGTAGGACTTGATAGAAAGTTGATGTCAGTCTATGGAGTTTTTCACATCTATATTTTTTATGTCCAAAATCCCATTCTTCAATATGTAGCATGCTCCTTTTGAATTGTTTGATATCCTCCCCATAGCATTCAATGGTGCTTGAAAAATCAGATTTGTATTTTTTATAAGCATGACTTCCATAATGTGGATCAATAGCTGTGTGTACAACATTGAATAGAATACTGATGGCAATACAATGTATAGATAAAAAGCATGGAAGCATAACAGAGTTGAAAGGGTTTGAAAAACAGGATCTTGTAAAAAGAAGCTGTCTGATTGCAGACTAGCTTCGCTTTACACCCACAATCACGTATTATCTGTTTGCCATATCCATCCACACAGAATTGTAGCAATACTTGTTAGCTTTTCAAATAAAAGCCTCGCTATGTAATACATAGACGAGTAGAGTGCATGAAAGTTTGCGCCATTCTTAGCCCCATTTACAAGAGTCCGTGTTCTATACATTTTTTTCTCGTGGACAGATCATGTACACATTATAGTTTTTGGCTCTTTTCAAATGGCTGTTTTCAGCCACAATAAAAACAGACACTAGTGATGTAATTAAATTAAAACTCTTTGATCCATATTGTATCCTGTGCCTATAGCTTAGCATTGAATTTACCCATTTTTCACACTACTGTATACACTCAGAGAAAATGGGCCAAAATGCACAAGAGAATGAGAAATAAATTCAAAAATATTCAATTTTATTAATTATTCAGAATTAAACATACACTGTGAATTACATTACAACTAATGCCTAAAATGTGAGGAACGTTATTGGCTGGGGACATTCAATTACACATTTTAATGATTATATAAGAGCCAATTTGCAATGATAAAAAATCAATATATCACAACTATCAACAATTTCATATACTGCCTCCGATATTAGATAATGATTTTAAGTGCATTGTGCATTGCTTAAACAAAGGGTTTGTAATGGTGGCATGTATTATTATATGCATGCTGATATACCTTAACACCTAAGGATGGATGTCTAGGGACTCAGCTATGTGCAAAAACATCATGTTTCCACTGCAAACTCTATCTGGCACAGTAATAAGTTGTCATAGCTGTTGCATATCATATAAATATAGGAGCATTTGCCTTGGCCATTACCTTCTTATTAGTGTATGGTCTCCACGCCAGCGTTCCTCAACCACGAGGAGCCTTTCGTCCTCATTTCATCAGTGGCCATGTCGGGGAAGAGGGACACCGAAACATAAATAATTGCCGTGGCCAATGAGCTTCCCTGAACTCTGTCACATGAGCAGCCAGGGTTAGCATGGAATCATGATGTGGCGCGCTAAGGTCTTCCTCCGCTCTACCAGAAGTGACTCGTGATCTCCTGCAAGTGGACCGCAAGCCCGCAGGTGACCGTGGTAACGGCCACTGTGCATGCCAGCAAATCTTATAGTGCCGGGGATGAAACGAATCCTAGAGCAACAGGAAGCAGCAAGCACGCACATTCCAGGTATGTCTATTATAACTGATTTGATAACAAATGTGATAAAGCTAGTGTCATACAGTAGGGGGCCTGACTTTGGCAGGCTCAATTAGTAAAACCAGGTATGTAGCCACCAAATTTGCAAAATAAACATCATCAAAAAACAAGTGGATACTTGATAGAAAAAAATTAAAATAAAGTGCTAATTGCAAAATAGTGCAAAACAGAGATGCACAGCATGGTAAAACTCAATATAAAAAATAGCAATGTGCAAAATAAGCAATCAAGCTATAATGTGGAAAAAAATACCTGGGAGACAACTGTGGTGTGCCTCAAAAACCGCGCCTCGGCGTGCGTTTTGGAATAAATTCCTTCATCAGGAATTCTTTTGTCAAAGCCGCGCGGTATTCAAATCCCCCTGCCAAAGCCACGCCGGCACCGCTCATTGGCAGAGCCGCCCGCTGGCGCCGCACCGCTTTGGCGGGGGATTTGAATCCCACGCCGCTCATTGGCTGAGCCGGCGGGCGGCTCAGCCAATGAGTGGTGCCGGTGCGGCTTTGGTGGGGGATTTGAATCCCGCGCCGCTCAAAGCCACGCAGCACCGCTGCACATGTCATCTCTTTGCCCACAGTGTACATCCTTGCTCATTGGTGAAAAAAAGGCGTCTGCAAGCTTTCGGGGAAATCCGACTTGGGCGCTCGGGTCGACGACCGCTCGGCCGACTTCACACTATGGTCAGGTTTCGGCCAACGAAACCCGACTTTGGCTAAAATCGAACACTTTTGAATCTGACCGACCTGTTTCGCTCAACTCTATTGGTGGCTACTTACCTGGTTTTACTAATTGAGCCTGTCATTACTTGGCTATTTCATTAGCCCTTTCATGACTAATTTATTATTATCTGTGGTATTCCTCATGTTCCTCATTTTATTAGACACATGTACTTACATGTGTGGTGTCTTGTGTTATGCTATGTATTAATAAAGGCTATTAATTTTTATTTCATTGTTTTATCATTATTTATTATTTTTTCATCCTGCCGGTTTGCCATTCCGCCATATCTTTAGTGGCTCTTTAAAATAGTTTGTAGCGTCTAGTGTGTTATAGAGGCTCATCCATAGGCCACAAAAAATTTTTTCTGTTCCTAGTGTCATACAGTAGAAGACCTGAATTTAAAAGTATGTAGCATCTAGAGTGTAATAGAGGCCTGATCTATAGTCCTCAAATAATTCTTCTGTTCCTAGTGTCATACAGTAGAGGACCTGACTTTAAAATAGTTTGTAGCATCTAGAGTGTTATGGAGGCCTGATTCATAGGCCACAAAAATCCTTCTGTTCCTAGTGTCATACAGTAGGGGACCTGACTTTAAAATTGTTTGTAGCATAACTTCTTTGTCATACAGGCCTCATTGATACTCAAACAATTCTTTTTTCTGTGACTAACACGATACAGCACGCCATATTTGAACTTGGAATTTACTGACGCTGAAATTCAGCTGTTTGCAGAAGTGGTGCAAAGTTTAAAATCAAATTTTTGGTGCTAATACCGTGCTCCTACCACACTATCTGAGCAACATGACTGGGAAAAAGCGAGACCATAGTTGAAAGGCAATTAGGCTTGGTGTTCAAGGTGTACATGGGGTAGGTGGTAATGTTTGTGAAAGCACTAGTGAAGCAACGTCACGTCCTATGCAAAGACAATTGACAACTTCTGTTACTGGACAGTCTACTTTACGCCTTGTCAATGATGCCCAGAAAGATCATGTACTCGAGTGGATTTCAAGTGCAGCTTCAAGTGGCCTGTCCTCTTCCTCCACCTCAACATCACACCCAGTACAGTCCACAGAGGTGGCACCCAAATTCAACCATCAGCTGCCCCATCAATTGCATCTGCTGCTTCTTCCTCTGGTACCATGCCAACTATAGAGACGCAGGTTTTCGACCGCAGAACCTTGGGTTCTTTACCCTCTTCAGTCACGCTGACTGAGAGCCCACTGTCAGCTGTAACGGAAGCAGACATGCCTGCTGTTTTAGACCAATCTCAGAGAACGAGCACACCACAAGTTTCTTGATCCACCGTAACTTCTCCGCCTGCACCTCTCTCATGGTCCAGCAGTTTGTCCGGTTCACCATACTCCACCCTCTGTCAGCATTGCAGCCAGCCCACTGTTCCGCAGTTGTGGTCTTGTAAAAGATTGTGTAACGAATGGAAGCGGAGGCACAGGTGATGAAGTTCACATTTGTATTTTATTTTTTGAGTGGAACCTTGAGACCTTGGTCTGGGGGGCTCTGAAGGGGGAGTAACTAGTGAGCCCCAGGTATCCGTAGTAAGGTCACTCGAACAGAACCAGAATGGAATACCTGGGGGACACAAGTGCTACCTTCAGTTATACCTCGGACACGTGCCAGCTGTCCCAGCGGGACAAACGGGTAAACAGATATTACAGATATTGTGGAGCAAACTGGCGGACACCGGAGATATGAGGTGAAGCTGGCTCTGGCGAAGATCGTCAGGTTCCGGGTAGATGGTAGGAAGCTGGCTCCAGCAACTTTAGCTTTGTGCACAGGTTTGGATGGTGAGTGGTGGAACGAGATAACACTCATTGTATAGGTACAGATGTCATCTAGGATAGCTGAACAACAGGTCACTGATATTCTGTGGAAACAAACAGTATAAGCAGAGTGCCAAACGGAATGCTATAACAGTGCAGACAGAGGAAGGACAGAACCGGGTTTAGCAAGAGTAGATACTCATTACTCTGGCACTCCCCCTATGGCGGAGTGGCCAAAAATAGTAATCAGTGCACTGCCATTGGTTGATTGATATTTTCAAAAAATTTGCGCTGTCCCTTTAAGAGACCAGTAGGATGTGCGCTCACATCCTAAGCATTCTCCCTGGAGGCCTGCTGGCAGCGTGCCAGGAAGTAGAGGAGAGAGCAGCAGCAGGACGCCGAGGGATAGACAGAGAGCGAAGATCCTGACAGGGACTTCGCAAAGGTACAGAGGCAGCCTCGGGAGCAGGAGTGGGTGAGGGGCCAGAACTTGGACCGGGTGTAACAGTATCCCCCTCTTTATGCCCCCTTGTTTTCAAGCCTGCGTGAAATTCTTTCAGAAGGAGAGGGGCCAGGATGTTCTCTTCAGGCTCCCAAGACCTCTCCTCAGGACCAAAACCCTTCCAGTCCACAAGGTAATGGGTCCTACCCCTTACTTTCTTAGTGGCCAAGATATGCTTTACCTCAAAAACATCATCCTCAGAGACAGGAACTGGAGTGGTACCCGGGTTCTTAAAGAAGGGGCTCAAAACTACTGGTTTGAGGAGGGAAACATGAAAGGAGTTAGGCACACGTAAGGAAGTAGGCAATTTCAGTTTGTAAGAGACTGGGTTGCTTTGTCTCAAGACTTCAAAGGGGCCAATGAAACGGGGACCCAATTTGTATGAAGGCAACTTCAAACGGATGTACTTGGAGGAGAGCCATACCTTGTCTACGGGGCGAAAGGTGGGAGTATCCAGGCATCTTTTGTCCGCATGCCTTTTCATACATTGAGAGGCTCTCTCCAAAGCAGTCTTGGAATCTTTGAAAATTTTCGAGAAATCTTTGGTAAAGGTATCGGCTGCTGGGACACCAGACGGTCCAGAGATAGGAAGAGGAATTCCGGGTTGGAGTCCAAACCCAATCTGAAAGGAAGATTTTCCAGAAGATTCACTTACTTGGTTGTTGTAGGAGAATTCCGCCCAGGGCTGTAATTCTACCCAGTTGTTGTGGTGTGCATTGACGAAGTGACGCAGGAATCCAACCAAGATTTGATTAATCTTTTCCACTTGCCCATAGAACTGGGGATGGTATGCCGAAGGAAAATCTAGTTCTATTTTTACCAGTATACAGACTGTTCTCCAGAATTTTGAGGTGAACTGGACGCCCTTGTCGGACACGATGTGGAGAGGAAATCCATGGAGACGGAAGATGTGCTGAATGAAGTGATCGGCAAGTTCTGAAGCATACGGGAGGCTGGGTAGCAGGACGAAGTGAGCCATTTTAGAGAAGCGGTCCACCACAACCCATACCACTGAACAGCCGGAAGAAATGGGAAGATCCATGATTAAATCCATCGCCATGTGCTGCCAGGGAGCAGATGGAATCGGAAGAGGCAGAAGCCTACCGGCTGGTAGATGTTTATCAGTCTTGTTACGGGAACATGAAGGACAGGCTGTGAAGTACTCCTGGATATCCTTACCCATGATAGGCCACCAGTAGTAACGGGTGATGAGTTGCTGAGTCTTCTTCTGACCGGCGTGGCCAGCCAACTTGGAATAGTGACCCCACCGCAGGACACGATTATGTTCCGAGGCGGTCACAAGAGTTTTCCCTGGGAGAAGCCGGGCAAGATCAATGAAGGCAACTGAGACTAACCTTGAAGGTTCACTAATATGCTGAGGTTCTTCCTCCAGTTCAGGAGGCAAAAAGGTTCTGGAGAGTGCGTCTGCCTTGACATTTTTATCAGCTGGACGGAAATGAAGGACAAAATTAAAACGAGCAAAAAACAAGGCCCACCGGGCCTGACAGGGATTCAGTCTTTGAGCAGATTGGAGGTAGGTAAGGTTTTTTATGATCGGTGAATATGACTACCTGGGGAAGAGCTCCCTCAAAAAGATGTCTCCATTCTTGTAGAGCTAATTTGAAAGCCAACAGTTCCCGATCTCCAACGGAGTAGTTCCCTTCCGCGGGAGAAAAAAACCTTGGAAAAAAACCACAGGAGATCATCCGACCGGTAGACGATATCTGGGTGAGAACTATTCCTGCACCTATGGAGGAAGCTTTTACCTCAAGAAAAAATTGCTCATTAGAATTTGAATGATGGAGAACGGGTGCGGAAGCGAAGTCTTGTTTGAGAGAAACAAAGGCCTCTTCTGGCTTGGAGGACCATTCCTTGGAGTTTACACCTTTCCGGATTAAAGCTGTGATGAGCGCCACTCGGGTGGAAAAGTGTGGGATGAATTGCCGGTAGTAGTTGACGAACCCCAGGAACCGTTGTATGGCTTTTAGACCAGACGGATGCGGCCACTTGAGGATGGCAGACAACTTCTCCGGGTCCATCTTTAATCCTGTGAAAGATACAATGTACCTGAGGAAAGGCAAAGAGGATTTCTCAAAGAGGCATTTCTCATATTTGGCATAAAGCCTGTTCTCTCTCAGTCTTTGTAAGACCAGGCGTTCTTGCCTCCGATGTTAGGCCAAGTCTGCAGAGAATATCAGAATGTCGTCCATGTAGAAAACGACTCAAGTATAAAGCAGATCCCTGAAAATGTCATTAACAAATTCCTGAAAGACCGCGGGTGCATTGCTTAGGCCAAACGTCATTACCAGGTATTCGTACTGGCCATCACGGGTGTTGAAGTCTGTTTTCCATTCGTCCCCTTCTCTGATTCGGATCAGGTTGTAGGCCCCTCTGAGATCCAATTTGGTGAAGATCTTGGCCCTTTGGAGACGATCAAACAGCTCTGAAATAAGAGGTAATGAATACCTGTTTTTTACCGTGATCTGATTTAGGCCCCGGTAGTCGATACAGTGCCACAGGGATCCATCCTTCTTTTTCACAAAGAAGAATCCTGCTCCTGCCGGTGAAAATGACTTCTCTTACCAGATTTTTTTGATGTAGTCCGACATGGCCTGAGTCTCTGCTTGAGAAAGAGGATAAACTCTCCCACGAGGAGGAGATGTTCTGGGGAGAAGATCTATCTGACAGTCATACGACCTGTGTGGAGATAGTCTCTCAGCCTCTTTATTCCCAAAGACGTCAGAGAAGGACCAGTAAGAGGAAGGCAACCCTGGGAGGGTAACTGCTTTAACTGGAGGTGAAACAGGTTGAATCCGGGCTAGGCATCAATTCATGCAGGTATTTCCCCAAAGCAGAACTTCTCCAGTTCTCCAATTTAGAACCGGTTCATGCATCTGAAGCCATGGTAAACCTAAAAGCAAGGGATGAGACAAACCGGGTACACATTAAAACGGATTCTTTCAGAATGAGTTAGACCTACCCAGAGTTCCACAGGCTTGGTCTGAAACTGGATGGGCTCGGTCAGTGGTTTGCCATCTATAGCGGTCACCCGTAATGGATCAGGAAGACACTGGACTGCTAAGCGGTAACGATCCACAATCGCCTGCAGGATGAAGTTCCCTGCTGCTCCAGAATCCAGTAAACAAAGTTCAGAGAATTTTATTGCTCCGAGGGAAACGGAGACTGAGATTCGCAATGATGGAGAGGGACGTTCTCTACCTAGGGTGGCCTCTCCAACCGAACTTAGGCACTGAAGTTTTCCAACCTCTTAGGACAGGTACGAATCAGGTGCTCAAGACTACCACAGTAGAGGCAAATTCCTTCATTGCAGCCGGTCTCCTGGCGGCAGCTGGCCAAACTTACACGATCAACCTCTATGGCTTCAGGGGAGGAAGACAAGGTAGCCGACTTAGAAGAAGTAGAACCCAGGTGATAGGACCTCTTGTCACGTTTGATCTCCTTGGAACGTTCCTGAAAACGCAGATCTATTCGGGTAGCGAGGGATATCAGATCATCCAAGGTAGTAGGCCTGTCCCATCCCGCCAACTCATCCTTAACTCTTCCCAACAAGCCCTCTCAGAAGGTAGCCAGCAAGGACTCATTGTTCCAGGATGATTCGGATGAGAGAGTGCGAAACCGCACAACATACTGAGCCACCATGAGCGTTCCCTGACGTAGGCGGAGCAGGGCGGAAGCTGTCGACGTAACACGACCAGGTTCATCGAAAGTCCTGTGAAATGCTTCTAGAAAAGACTGGAGATCATTAACCAGGGGGTCCCCTATCTCCCATAGAGGGTTCAGCCAGGCGAGTAACTAGTGAGCCCCAGGTATCTGTAGTAAGGACCCTCGAACAGAACCAGAATGAAATACCTGGGGGGACACAGGTGCTACCTCCAGTTAGACCCCAGACACATGGCAGCTTTCCCAGCGGGTCAAGTGGGTAAACAGGTATTACAGATATTGTGGAGCAGACCGGCGGACACCGGAGATATGAGGTGGAGCTGGCTCTGGCGAAGATTGTCAGGTTCCGGGTAGATGGTAGGAAGCTGGCTCCAGCAACTTTAGCTTTGTTCATAGGTTTGGATGGCGAGTGGCGGAATGGGAAAGCATTGAGTGTATAGGTACAGATGTTGTCTTGGATAGCCGAACAACAGGTCACTGATATTCTGCGGAAAAAAACAGTATAAGCAGAGTGCCAAAAGGAATGCTATAACAGTGCAGACAGAGCAAGGACAGAACCGGGTTTAGCAAGAGTAGATACTCGTTTCTCCGGCACTCCCCCTATGGCGGAGTGGCCAGAAATATTAATCAGTGCGCTGCTATTGGTTAATTGATATTTTCAAAAAATGTGTGCTGTCCCTTTAAGAGACCAGAGGGACACGTACTTGCGTCCAAAGCATTCTCCCTGGAGGCCTGCTGGCAGCGTGCCAGGAAGTAGAGGAGAGAGCAGCAGCAGGATGCCGAGGGACAGACAGAGAGCGAAGATCCTGACAGGGACTTCGCAGAGGTACAGAGGCAGCCTCAGGAGAAGGAGCGGGTGAGGGGCCAGAACTTGGACCGGGTGTAACAGATTGTTTCCTCCTACGCATGACAAAGCTAAGCTGTGCCTATGCTACACCAGCATGTCGCAGACAACATCACCCGTTCCTTGACTCAATCTCTTTCTGCCAGGGTGCATTTCACCACAGTCACTTGGATGAGTAAGCATGGTCAAAGGCGTTGCATCTCGCTGACTGGGCACTGGGTGACTGATGGCTGTGGAATCCCCAAGGCTTACAGGACAAACCTCTACATTTATCACTTCCTCCACTGCTTCTACCACTGCTTCTGCATCCTCTATCTCCTCTAGGGCCTCCACCATTCATTAATGTCATGTAAATTCACTCCGTGATATTTTTAGTGTGGCTTCTGTGTCTGCTGTGGCTGCTGCTGCTGATGCTAACACAAATTTGTGTGGAAATGTGAACAGTCATGGTTGGTCTACATCTGCTGGGTTAGCTGTAGTGAAAGAAGTCTCGGTCCCAATTATACTATTTCTTTTCTGGTGACAGTTTTTCCACTTCAGTGGTGTCAGGCCCTCAGTTTTTAAGGTGTAAACACTCTTGGTTGGGTGTCCATCTGCTGGATTGGGTGTAGTGGAAGACCTATCGGTCCCTATTATACTATTTCTACTCTTGTGAATTTGATGCCAATTCTGTGGTGTAAGGCCCTCATTTGTTTAAATGTGAAAACTCCTTGTTGGGTGTCCATCTGTTGAGCTGGGTGTAGTGGAAGACCTGTCGGTCCCTATTATACTATTTCTACTGTGGTGAAATTGATGCCACTTTTGTGGTGTCTGCCAGTAATTTTTGGAAACGTGAACACTCCTGGTGTAGTGTCTATCTGCTATCCTGAAGAAGTCTGAGAGACTTCGAAGCGAGTTGAGTGAATAAATCATCATCTTTATCCTTAAATTGTGTTGATCAGATTTTATACAGCAGCGCAGGTGTACTCCACGAATTTCTCCAGTTTCTAAAATAGTCACAGCATTGGTCAGGGCATGGGTAATGTTATAGTACACGTGCTTATGTAAGGCAGGAATGGCACATAGAGAGAAATAGAGGTGGCTGGGGACCGAGTACCGAGGGACGACAGCGGCCATGAGATTGCGAAAAGGTACCATCTCCAAAAGCCTAAATGGCAACATTTCCAGAGCAATCAGCCTGGAAATGTTGCCATTTAGTATTATAGCCTCTGGGTGGGTGGCTGCATATTTGCGCATGCATTCTAAGGACTAGGGTAGGGACAACTGAACGCTGCGCTGGGACGAGGGTTAAGATGTGGTTGCTGACGGTGGTGCCAAGTGTGGAACAACAGGTGAAATGTGGAAGGCATCTTCGCCTACATCATGGACGCAGAACAGGGGAAGACTCAGGGAAGAGGCAGTGGTGTCACCCTCAGTCACTGTTTCTGGACCCTGGCAAGTAGTCAGATGCTTTGATTGCATCTGAGCATGCTGGTGGTGGTCAGGCTGGTAGTTAGGTGTTGCAAATCATCTTTTTTGGGTTAACTGGACTGTCTTTAAAAAAGCGCCAGACTCGGGAACACCTAACCGTTGGCTTGGAAACTTTACTGTGTTGCTGCTCTGGGGTTGCCTTCCTTGTGTCTCTGGCCACCCCACTGCCTCTTCCTGCCTGTTGAGCTGCTCTGGATTCCACTCCCTGTGCATTGGTGTCCTCTCTCAGCATGTCACCTTCCCAGGTTGGGTCAGGGACTTCATGGTCCACCACCTCGTCTTCCACTTCCACACCTTGATCCTCCTCCTGTCTTGCTGATGTAACAATACCACTTGTTGGCAATTGTGTCTCATCATTATCCTCTAACTCTTGCGACAGTAATTGCATTTTCCTACCATTGGCTTCTTCTGAGCACGACTGCTCAAATATATGAACATCGCTACATGCGATCTCCTCATGTCCTGTTTGAAATGGGCAGGGCGAGAGGCCAGAATCTATAAATGGAAATGTGAACAGTTCTTCTGAGTGTCCAAGTGCAGGATCAGTTGTCTCCAGGTACCAGGCATGGTGGGAAGAAGGAGGATCAGGGTGAGGATTACATGGTGCAGTATCACAGTTACTGGAGTGAGTGAAAGACAGGGTGGTGCTGGCAAGCTGTCTGGAAGCATTATCTGTTATCCATCCAACTTTTTCACACTGGTCTGGCTTCAAGATTGGTGTTCTACGCCCCTTTACAATGTGGAAAAGGAAGCTAGGTTGACATGATATATGTGTTTGTTGTGCTCCCGCGGCAGTCACGGTTTCATCCTGCCCACGGCCTTGGTCTCTGCGCTCACCATTAGCATCATGTCCACCTACTCGTGCCTTACTGCGTGCCTTTCCCATTTTAAATTACTTAGGATATATCCCTGTTGAGAAAACATTGAAGACAGTATTACAATGCCAGCAAAACTTGAACATTACAGATGGACGTATAAGATTGCAGTATCAATATAGCAATTTGATTTTTTTTCTTTTTTTATTGGGGGGTGAGGCCCAACTATAGAATGATCAATGCTGTATGAAATGTCAGTGCAGAAAAAAATTGCAGTATTACAATGCCAGCAAAATGCGCCACTTCAGATGGACATATAATATAGCAATATTATTTGTAAACGATTTTTTTGTGTTTTGAGGCACAACTCTAGCAAAATAAATGCCATATAAAATTTCACTGCTCAAAAAAATTGCAGTACTAAATGCCAGAAAAATGTGCCCACTTCACATGGACATATAAGACTGCAGTATAAATATAGAAATATGTTTTTTTTTTGCAAACAGTTTTGGGGGGTTTGAAACCTAACTGTAGCATGAAAAATGCTGTATAAAAAGTCTCTGTTAAAAAAAAAATGCAGTATTACAATGCCAACAAAATTTGGCCAATTCAGATGGACGTATAAGACTGCAGTATTGATATTTCCCTGCTCAGAACAATTTGCAGGATAAAAAGAAATAAGAATATTATTAGCCCTGAGAAGGGGTTTTGTTATGAGTTGCAGGCTGTAGCATAAAAGACGTGCAATTCACCCTATCCTGTCCTACACGATCCATTTAGCATAATCTCTCCCTAAGTGCTGCTAAGAGCAGTATTACTATTGATTATCATTAGCCCTAAGGAGGGAAGTTTTTGTACTTAAAAGAAATATAATTGTTGTCTGAATCCCTGGCTAATACAAAGTTACAATTCTGTCCCTCTTTCAACAGCACCTCTCCCTGCTCTGCTGTTTGTGGGGTACGATGTCAAGAGCATAGCGTCACGTCACGGGTCTTATATAGACCTGATGACGCTATGCGTCCAGCTAATCACAGTAATGCCACAACCAACATGGCTACAGCATTACAGCGACTGTCAGGCAATCCCCACATGTTCATTGGCTGTCTAAAAAGCGCCAAACATGTGGGGTGGGGACTCGAGCTCACTCTCGAGCATTAAAAAAATACTTGCCGAGTAATAAGCATCCCTAGCACACTGATGCTTGGGCCAGTAAGGAGTAGTGACGAGCATGCTCACTCATCACTAAGAGACACATTTGTGTTTTCTCAGATTTGCAGGCCAAACTCAAAAATCAGTGAGAAGCACTCAGGTATTGTGTCCGTAAAATTATAATAATAAAAATTTTATTTCTATAGTGATAACATATTCCACAGCACTTTACATGTTAAGGCTGTCCCTTAATAATCTTAACTGTGTGAATCCTGCCTTAAATGCATATCAGTACTAGATCCTTGCCTACAAAGAGGAGTTTGCCCCGATAAGGCATATGAAAGGGGTCAACATCATGAGACTAGTATTATTTTGCTTTAATTATTGTATTGTTAACGTTGTTACTTATGACTTGTGTTTTGAAACTGTTAAACTGTAAAGCGCTGCGGAATATGTTGGCGCTAGATAAATAAAAATTATTATTATTATTATGAGAGAGATCATTTACAGACCACTGTACTGAAATAATACAGACATAAGTATTGTTCTATCAGAGAAAACTTCTTATTTTGTTCCCAGATCTAGTTTTATGTAAGGGCACGTTCACACACCAGCAGGTTCAGAATGACCCACAAGAATACGTGAGTGGCATCCCAGACTGACAATGCAAATCAGTATTTTCTTAGCATTTTCTATCAGTATGTGTATGCGTTAAGCATCAGACAACTGTGTTCTATGAGTGTTTTTCACTATTACGCCGGTGTCACACTAAGGAGGAATACGGATGAGTGAGAGGCGTGAAAACCAAGCATTACACATGGACCAATATTTCTCTATGGGGCAGCTCAGATCATGCGTATTTTTCTTGGGCGTATTTTACGCTGCGAGACACTTGCAGCATGCTGCGATTGTCATCGTATTACGCCCGTTGTACGCCAATGAAAGTCTCTGGGTGCGAGAAAACAACGGATTACACACGGACCACACCTGTGACTTGCGAGAAATATGCAAGACTTCTGCAGCTCACAGGAAATGGTGCAACACATGCAAATTAGCTAAAAAAGAGCGCCAGACATCCCGGAAGAACGCCTCCACGGAGTCGGCCATAATGTCTACACACATCAATGTGGAGATGTTGATAGTGTTGGTGCAGGAGAGGCCCGAAATTTGGGACCAACGAGATGCACATTATGCAGACAGCGCAAGAAAAAAGGCGGTATGGAGGCGCATCTATGAGCAGATGTTTCCCCACTTTGGGGACAGCCCACGCGAGGAGCAGCAGCGAATGAGTAAGTTACATGATTTTTTATCAAACTTCATAACGGTCAGAACGTAATAATTGTGATGAGTTTCCCCCCAATTTTTTTTTTTTTAGCGCCAAAATGTTAGGATACTCACATCCGACTAGGCCCCCATGACTATGTGAAGTGTATTAAGAAGAATTTTGCATTGTGCAGCTAGGTAAATTATTAAATTATATGTCACATTGCAGTGGATGATGTCATGAGAAGATGGAGAAGCATCCGCGACCAATACCGGCGGGAACGGCAGCAGAGGTCAAGGAGGGGGTCTGCAGCACCCACCAAGAGGAAGTACGTTTATTTCGACCGCCTTGGTTTTTTGGCTCCTATTCTGGATCTGAGACCGTAAGTACCTACATCATACCACATAACACCTATGCTGTTTAGGCTCACATCTACAACATGTTCTAATACAATTTCATTTCCTAACAGAACTCAGTCCAACCTCACTGAGAGGGAGACAGGCTACGACTCAGAGGACATAATTGATCCGGTTGGGGGAGGTGAAGAGTTGGCTGGCCCATCGTCTGACCCTCCCTGCTGCATCCCCCAAGCTTCCCAAGCACCAGGACCTGACCAAGCAGCTGCTCCGCAACCTGTACCTGACCCAGCAGCTGCAGCAGCAGGCCCCAGTGTTGAGGATGCAGCAACCCCACTGTACCTCTGGCTGCTGAAATATCCCGCCATGGGAGAAGACATCGAGACATCACAGCTTCTGATACCCGGAGGCATGTGGACACTGGGGTCCTCAATTATCTGTCAAGGGCAGCTGTGGATGAGGGTGAGGAGGCCTATGCACGTAGCCTTGCCCTCTACCTTCATCCCCTACCCCATGAGATCAGGCTTCGTGTGCGAGGATCAATTCACATCCTAATTGACGCATGCACACCTCCCAATAACCCATATGAGGTATTTGAATTCCTTGATAGGTGGCAGCTCTCACCCCGTAACTTTCCGCACCTTACCCCCCAACAAAATGTGCATGCTCAATTAGGATCTGTGGATTCTCATGAACGGGCGCCTACACCTCAACCCATTCCCCCACAAAACCAACCTTGGCAACAACAGGGTCAAATGGCAGGCTATAATCCGACTTCCCAATATGGCCACTTGTACAGATCCAGTTTTTGAGGCTGGTCCCAACCTGGATGTACTCAACATGGTCATATTGGGGGGTATGATTCTCGTGGGTACCATCTTACCCAGGAATATATCTTTATGGCAATGTGGCCACACACCAACATGACCGTGGGCAGATGTTAGCTCAGGGTCCAGAAAATTCACCCCAACAGGGTGATGGTCAAGGTTCTCATCCAAGCCAACCACACAGAGAGGCTGGTCACCCGCCAACCCCAACATCCACATACCACAAGCTGTGATTTTTTATTTTACTTATATATTATGATTTAAAAACCCATTTGTTATTTTTTTATATTTAGCTGAAACTCATGTTGTGTCAAAGACATTTTCACTAATCTAAATGCCTCAAAACACCATATGTTACCATTATGCTCTTCATTATGCATAGTCAAAGTTTGTTATTTTCATTATCTCTTATTAGTCAGACAAAAGTTTGTTATTTTTTTATATTTATTTTTACTCTATGTTGTGTAAAGCATATTTGCACTAATGTGAATGACTGCAAACAGCATATGGTACTGATGTGGTGTTAAATGGGCTACTTCAAAGTTTGTTATTTTCTTTATATCTTATAATTTATACCAATGTTTGTTATTGTATTAGATTTAATTTTAAACCATGTTGGCTTATGCATATTTGCAATAGCCTAGTCTTACAGCTCAACCATATGGGTCAGATACGGTGCTCACTAGTCATAGTGAAAGTTTGTTATTTTCCTTATGTATTATTATTTATGCAAATGTTTGTTATTTTTTTATGACTTATTTTGGTACGTGTGTGATAATGCACACTTACAGTATAGTGCTATGAAGACATATACCATATGACTAACATATGGTTGTCACTACCTCAAGTGAGAGTTTGCACATATAAAAATATATTTTTCTAGAAAGTTTGGTGTCTTGTTTCATAAGTAAGTTCTACTACATCACCAACACATCTGCTATGAACGTTAACACCAGACACAGACTATGTCAATGAAAAAAAACATTTATGTATACACACAGAAATACATTACAGCATAGATAATGCATCATCTTGCCATGTTGTAGTACCTTCAGGTGACACAAAATATTGGGTAAAGATATCACAGGTTTTCTGTCCTGAGAGTGGATGACGTAAAGGGATGACATGGGGCCTAGGCATATCCCCATTGGTCACCACACTTTCACCAACGTCAGATGGGCCACAATCATGCATTCTGGTGAAATTATGTAGAACAACACATGCTTTGATGACCTCATTGACATTGGCTTCACTCAGCTGAATAGCAGACTGGAGGACCCGCCATTTTGCACACAGAATGCCAAAGGCACACTCCACCAGGCGCCTGGCCCGTGATAGGCGCAAGTTGAAGATACAACGACGGTGGTCAAGGTTTCGTCATGGATATGGCCTCATCACATTCCTTGATAGCTGGAAGGCCTCATCCCCAACTACAACATATTGGACAGGCTCTAGATTGGAGCCAGGAAGTTGCCGTGCTAGTGGTAGGTGCAGCTCTTTATTGCGCAGCAGCCGACCCATAATGGAAGAATTGAAGACTCTAAAGTCTCCAGTTCTTCCATAGGCCCCAATGTCTACAATTATAAACCTGTAGTTACTGTCAACCAAAGCCAACAGCACAACAGAAAAATATTGTTTATAATTATAGAATTGGGACCCTGAGCTCAGTGGCTTACGCGCACGAATGTGCTTCCCATCAAGGGCTCCTATACAATTTGGGAACTGGCATTGCTCCTCAAATCCCCTGGCAATCCGCATCCAGTCTTCCATCTTTGGCTAAGGCATTACCAGTTGCTGAAGGCTGTCCCAGAGTTTTGAGCAGGTATCACGCACAATGCCAGATATGGTGGACCTCCCAAACAAAAACTCCAGATGTAGTGCGGCATAGGAAATGCCAGTAATTTGGAACCTACAAGTAACCAAATGTAGAGAGAACAATCACATGCACAAAGGTTTAACAAACGCACTATACATAACCGTTACATCCTTTCATTTACAAACAATCTTAACCCTTTCCTGACCTTTGACACAGCGTATGCATCATGAAAGGATCGCGTTCCTGCGGGCC
>VIAB01006236.1:97779-107816 GCA_009801035.1 Oophaga pumilio
ATGAATAAAACTCTCATGAACATGTAGAGCTGTGCAGGATGGTAGCCGTGGGCGAGGCACTGGTCTACATTTATACCCCGCTGCGGTACATGGAAGTGTGTGCCCTGGCTGGGTGTGTAGAGTTGTACTGTGAGGGAATCACGCCCGCACAGGCCGCATGTTTCCAGTGGTGTGGGTTGGCTAGGACCATGTGTTTTACAGTTCAGAGAGGGAGGTAACTTGGTAAGGTTTATACACAAGGGATAGCAGGTACAAAGTCTTATGGACGTTTCCTTTACAATATAAAGCATCTTTCACTCTCAATATCCTCCCTCTGTAGTTTACTCCAGGGCTAGTGAGGCACATTGATTCACCCTTCTTCGCCACAACACAACTTTCATGCTACAGTCATGACTCCATACTTGCTCTTCGGTTTCGTATCCTATTTCTTCCACTACTGGCACCCTGGAGCCCTAGCACTTGGGACCCCCATACCAGTCTGTCGTGCTCAGTTCTGCTTAGGACCTTTACCTTCTGCGTTACAAGCTCTAGGGTTTTTGACTCACCATCCTATCCAATGACATCTCTGCGGGAGGACATTGTCTCTTCTCAGTCACTTCTCTTCAGGATCACACTATCTCTCATCCTTAGTCTCCTGTCACTTAGGGTCACTCTTCCATGCAGCTCTGCTCGCTTTACTCGCCAAACCCTATCTAACTAACTAACTATCAGGAACTCGGTCACTTTCCCTAGCACTAACCCCTCTCCTGTTGGTTAGTTTCAAAATATACTCTATCTTACCTTATTGTCACTGCCTATACTACAATCAACTATCTACACTGTACATCTTATATTAACTATCTTATACACTATACAGCCTATACTATACATTACTATACATCATATATTACCCAGGAACATATTACATTTCATGACACAATATTTACAAAAGACGCCTTGCATAATACACATTATAATACAACACAAGAGTTGGACATCGCTGTGTGCTGACAGGACCTGTGTGTTCTCACAGTCAGGTGTTCAGTCACATGGGAGAAAGAGTCACATGGTCTGGGGCTTAAATTGCTGGGCTTCAGAGGCAGTCTTTGGTCAGCAAGACTGGAGAGAAGATTCTCCAGTGGTTTGTGTCTTGTGGAGGAAAAACTGAATCTGTATTGCTCCAGAGCGGGATGTTACCCGCAACACATGGACTCTGTTACAGCATTTTTCTTCTTTGTTGTTTCCCTGTTTTTGCCCGAAGGGCTGTGTTTACTTTCCACTTCTAGTTGGTTTATGTTGCCTTATAATAAACCAACTGAAGACTTAAAGAGACAGTGATCCTGTTTTCTACCTCCGTGTACCACCAAGTAAGTTGAACTACCGCAACACATACAACTTTTACTTGAGTATGGCATTCAATATGGCATGACATTCAACTTTTACAAGGGTAACTGACTGCTACAGACAAAAACGCCTTTAAGAAATGTAATAACTTGGCAATAATAAGAAAAACTGACTACTGAACAATATTGTAGAGTGAAAGCTGTGCTGTGTGTGAAGTAGCTAAGCCAAACACCTTCTTTGTCAGAACGCTATTGTGTCAAGCACATTTCATACATGTAGCTGACGGGATCTGGTATCGGCATTAATGTTCTGAAATCAGAACACCTTTGAAAATAGCAATATATTAACAATTTGTATGTATATATGTAGTTAGGATCAGAGAAGAGCGAACCTTTCAAGGTTTGGTCCAGCGAATGTCCCGATGTTCGCTGAACATGTTCGCTGAACGGTGCGTAGAATATACCCTAACCCCACTGAATTCAATGGGAGACAAAACTGAACGCATAAAAAACACCTTAGGGGTGGCCAGAGAGCTTCACAAACAGATCACATTAGGGGCAGACACAAGGAAAAGTGGCATCAATTGACCCAGAGTACAAATAGTATAATTGTGCAGCAAGGATGCATGAGACAGTGCCTGGGCCAAGGCTTGGAACAGCACTTCTAGCTGAAACATTGATCAGTAACAGGTGGATGAGTGACAAGTGTAGGCCTGATGCTCTGAGAGGTCTGCCAAATTCAGGCACACACATGAAGGAGACCCAATTTGGAGTCCAAGCATTTCCAAAAATTAGGGGCAGACCCTACTGTAGCATCAATTGACCCACAGTAGAAATTTTGAGCAACAGCTCAAACTGGATTTTTGCTCAGTCGCACTTAGGTGCCACAAACATCAGTTTTGTAGACTACTATTGGTAGAAAAATTGAAGGATAGTAACACAGGTAGTTGACTTATGATCAATTCACCCACAGTAGAAATTTTAGAATGGCACAGCAGCAGTCAGCCATGGGCCATGTGAAGAACTAAACCGACCGCCACACGGTAGCCCGGGTATCACAGTTTCTGATCCCACCGCCGCTACCAAATGTGAAGGACGACTCCTTTCCTCCCACATCACCAATGGGACGTAACTCCACAGGTACAGCTCTCCGGCGCCCCCTTTGTCCCTCAGGTCAGTAAGGGAACTGCACCTAGAGCAAATGGCCGCCAGGGAGGGTGCCCTGTTACCCACTGGGTATTCTAAGATTCGTAATCAGAGTAAAAGCATCAGCCCAAGATTAATTTTATAGTTTAATTGCCTTAAGGGCGCACTAGATAATTACAGAAATATACAGTAAAGCTATACAACGTAATTACAATCGATTTGCAGTCAGAGTAAAATACAACGATAATGATACAAGGCTTAGAGGTATTAGCTAGAGATCAATATTACCGGGTTGTATGGTCATGGGGGGCAGGGAGCTCTGCCGTCCCCAGGTAACAGTCTTCAGTTGCTGGACAGTCCCCAAAGCATGTGCTGCTGCTCCGTTGGCAAGGCAAATCAAATCTGACCCTTGTGCTTCTTGCTGCTGTGAGAAAATGGATTGCGAGCAGCCTGTTCATGGCTACAGTTCTTAAACCTGCTAGGCCCCTCCCCTTTGCTTTGAAGCACGCATATTAACTGGCCTGCAATTCATATGGAGCAGGAAACACTGGCCTGAGTCCGAGCCATTCAACATACCAATGACCATCCCATTCAGACACTGGCCTAAACCAATTAGCATACTAAAGCCCTTTTGATTCATAGTGGACATCAAAACCGGTCGTACTGGATATGCTAACAGGCCCTGTGTAGTTAGCAGTCTGTGGCTCTGTGAACTGACAAAATGGAGGCTGGTATAGGCCCTATCTAAGATGGTGGCGGTCCCGACCTCACAGGCCATGCATGAGATATCAGGATCTGAGCCAGCATTTAGAGCTTTGAATTGAAGTTTCAATTAAGACGAGGTGGGTGAGGGACCTGTGTAAGGCTTCTTTGCTGGAAACTCTGATACCTCATGCAATAACTCAAACTGGATTTTTGCTTATCCACAGTCAGGTGCCACAAACATCAGTTTTGTAGACTACTATTGGTAGAAAAACTTAAGGATAGTAACACAGGTATTTGATTGATGATCAATTCACCCACAGTAGAAATTTTAGAATGACACAGCAATGTCAGCCATGGGAATGCATGAGGTTTCAGAGTTTGGGCCAGCATTTAGGGTTTGAATTGAAGTTTTCAGTTAAGACAAGGTGGGTGAGAGCACATTGTAACCCTGTTTTTCTGGGAGCCCTGATATCTCATGCAACAGCTCAAACTAGATTTTTGCTCAGCCACACTCAAGTGGCACACTATCAGCTTGGTAGACTACAAATGTTATAAAGATTTAAGGATAGTAGCACAAGTAGTTGACTGAAAGTAAGTGAAGGCCTGGGAGCCCTTCTGCTACAACAAACATGAAGGAGACAGAACTTGGAGTGCAAACATTTCAAAAAATTATTGCCACACACCACTAAAGTGGCATAAATTTCCCCAGAGTACAAATAGTGTAATGAGCCTCTGACATCCCTTCCACTACAGGCAACCCACCAAATGGAGACTCAACTTACAGTCTTCTTCACATTTCAAAAAAATATTGTCACGCACCACTAAAGTGGCATTAATTTCCCCAGAGTAGAAATAGTATAATGGACCTTTGACACCTGTTCCACTATAGGCAAAACATCAGATGGAGATCCAACTTGGAGTCTCCACATTTCCAAAAATTGTTTGTAACATCGGCAGCAGTAGCAACAGCAAACACAAAATCCACGACAAAGGTGTCACAGAGTGCAGTAACGTGAGATCATTGCAGCACACTACAAACTACACCATCGCCTTGTCTGCCCAGTCTGCGACTGGGGTGGAAAAGTAATTGGAGATCTATGACTTGTTCATCTTGATGAAAGATATGCAGTCTACACTTTCAGGGGCAGCTTAATGCGCTTATCTGTTAGGACACCACCAGCCACAATGAAGACACGTTCTGAGAGAACGTTTGCTAACGGGCATGACAAAACCTCCAAGGTGTGACAGATGAGCTCAGGTCACTCTTCCTTTTTTGAAGACCAAAATGCAAAAGGGTCCAAACCCCCCAATAGCAATGATATTGAGCTCGAGATACTCCTGCACCATCCTGTCCAGTCATTCACAACATGTCAGACTTGTACTCTGTTCTGCTGGTGCACGGGCTGGTCTAAAAATGTGTGAAAAAACTCATAGAAATTACTTATGCCACTTACTCTGATGCTGCTAATGTTTTTACGTTGACGACTCAACGTTCCCAGGGTTGGAAATATATAACTGTGATGCACACTGTGTGCCTCACTGCTGTCTTGGGGAAAACCTTTTCTTAAGATTGTCTACAAGCATGTTTTGATGCTCCAGCTTGCTCGTGCCCCTATCCAGAGGGGAAGAATCCGACAAAATATACTCTTGTACCATTGATCTAACAGAGTGGCAACCCAGTAGTCAGCACTATTTCTAATCCTAACAATATGGGCATCATGTTGCAGATAGTACACCAAGAAAATGCTCATGTGTCTAAGGTCTAAGTCCATGGAATGTTTGTGGCGGGGTAACACTCAAGTTTGCTTCCTCAGTCCCTTCCCGCCAACCACTGACAACAGAGAGAGGATCATTATCGTCTTTATCTCCTGACTGTTGCGTGCCCATCACCTCTTCTTCCTCATCTTCCTCTATTTCTTCCTTGGCTCCTGCACCTTCAGTAACAGTTTGCCTGGTACAATGAGTCCTACTCAATTGCTGTAATCCATGCTCCCATGGTACCCGCCTATGCAACAACAGTACGGGACTTAGAGATATTGTTATCCCTGCTGAATCCTCCTCTGCTTCCACCTCTTCCTCTAAGACCACTACCTCCTCACGCAGGCTATTCAAAGTGTTCTCCAGCATGTGGATGACCGAAATACTGATGCTGATGATGTCATCGCCAGCGCTAACCATCTTAGTAGCCATTTCAAAACTTTCCAGAGCGGTGCAGAGGTTCTTCATCTGTGCCCAAGAAAATGCTCATGTGTCTAAAGTCTAAGGTCTAAGTCCATGGAGTTTTTGTGGCGGGGTAACACTCAAGCTTGCTTCCTCAGTCCCCTCCCGCCAACCACTGGCAACAGAGAGGGGATCATTATCGTCTTCCTCTCCTGACTGTTGCGTGCCCATCACCTCTTCTTCCTCATCTTCCTCTATTTCTTCTTTGGCTCCTGCACCTTCAGTAACAGTTTGTCTGGTACAATGAGTCCTACTCGATTGCTGTAATCCACGCTCCCATGGCACCCACCTATGCAACGACAGTATGGAACTTAGGGATATTGTTATCCCTACTGAATTCTCCTCTGCTTCCACCTCTTCCTCTAAGACCACCACCTCCTCACGCAGGCTATTCAAAGTGTTCTCCAGCATGTAGATGACCGAAATAGTGATGCTGATGACGTCATCGTCAGCGCTAACCATCTTAGTAGCCATTTCGAAACTGTCCAGAGCGGTGGAGAGGTTCTTCATCTGTGCCCACTCAGCAAACGTGATTTTCACCACATCCGTACTGCGCTGGCCCAGGGCTATGCAAAGGAACATACTGCACCAGAGCTCATTGCTGCTGCCACAGTCGCTGCAACATGTGCAAAGTGGAATTTCACTGTGTCGGCACATCGCAAATCAAACAGTTAACCGGTAGGCCGGAAAACCTCTGTAGCAATCCAAGTCGATGACCTGCGGGGAAGTGAGCACACAGTGACCGTGCTTTCTGCAGTAGTGCATACAGGCCGGGATAGTGGTGGGGAAATTGCTGTACCACCAGGTTGAGGACGTGAACACGCAAGGCACATGTGTGAGGTTGCACACTGTTATTGCACATGGCCATACCTGGCTCCAGGTTCAGTGGAGACAGCCATTGCTCTAACTCGGCTTGGATAGCTGTCCACAACTCTTGAATTGTGTGAATGTGATCTCCAAGGCATATTAATTTAAACACTGCCTGATTGTGGTGATCCCTGACTGTGTAGTACGGAGGTGGGTGATGGTCTCTCTGCACTGTTGGAACACATGTCTCATTAAGAAAGAGGTTGAGGGTGCAAGTGGAGGCCCTAGAGGAGGTGGAGGAGCCAGAAGCCGTGGAGGAACTGTTAGATTCAGCTTTTGGAAACCATCTGTATCCACCAGATGGAAAGGCAGCATTTTCATGGCCAACAGATTGGAGATGGTGGAGTTCAAGCTCTTTGCTTTGGTATGTGTATGAAGAAGCATTCTTTTACATGACTACAACTGCAGGACCGAGGGCTGTCTGCTCTGCAGACAGAGGGTGGAGTAGGGTGAACACAACAAACTGCTGCACTGTGAGTGAAGTGCAGGCGGAGATGTTATGGTGGATTGAGAAAGATGTAGTGTGGTCTGTGAAACAAAAACATCAGGCATCTCCACTTCTTTAACAGCTGATGGGCTCTCACTCACCCCGACTGTAGGGGGTAAAGAAGTGGAGGTTCTGCGGCCGGAGACCTGTGTAATAACACTTGCCGCGGTGATGGAAGAGGAAGAAGCAGCAGATGCGGTTGATAGGATGGCCGGTGGTTGGCGAGGCCCACTAATCCACATTATAGCACAGTAAGATTCCCAGACTAAGGAATGTTGATCGCGCATGTGACAGTTCATGCATGAAGTAATCAAATTATTGCAATTTTTGCATCTACTGAGTTGTTTTCTGCAAAGTTGGCAGATAACTTGAGTTATGTCATCCTTTTCGGTCTCAAATAAAGGCCCAGGCTAGACAACTCTTGCCCCCCTTGGTGAACTGCAGACACTGTGTATATACAGTACATACAACAAACACGCATGTATAAACATACGGCAAATACATACACATGTATATGCACACAGAACATATATACACCTGTATATACACACAGTATATACATACACACACATACATACATAGGACTTACGAGCCTCTCTCCTCTTCAGTTACTCAGGAGTAGACTCACACAGTGTAAGGGACCTTTGGTGACATCATAGTCACATGACCGTATTGTCACCAAAGGTCCTGCTGCAGTCTTAACCTAGGAAACTACATTGATAATAGAGAACTTGTATTATTACTTCATTTTCTGCTCGAAATGTTGGGGACACCTATGGGTATGGGGGCCCTTGACAATTGCCCAGATTTCTCTAACCATCTAACACTGGCCCTGTTTGTGAGTGGATCAAAATTTCAAATTGTTATTGAGTATGATATTTTCTCTATTTTACCAATATGGGTCTTATATATTTATCATTTTAATGTTATAACTATATAGTATGTCAATGTGTATGCCACACACAAATAGTGTAAAAACGGGAGGCTGGAATCAGATGGGTTTTACCATTTAGTTGCTCCTTATATACAGGGTAGATTTTGATGTCCATTTGTCAGACAGAATGTATCAATTTTGGATTGTAAGATGATGTCTAGAGCAAGCAAAGCTCAATTCAAAATTAATTTGATCCACTTGAAGTAGGAGAGAACACTTAACTTCTTCTTAACTGGAATATATAAATCTTGAAACCACTGAATGCATTGCTGGGCTGAGAGTTGGATCAATGCCCTACCTGCACTTCTTAGAGCACTTAGAAGAGGAAAATGCCTACAAAATGTCCTATTAGTTTGACAAATGCATAGAAATGCTAATAAAATAAAATGTGCCAGAAGACTAGAATACTGCGATGAAATACAACAAGAGAAGAAAAAATCCTGCATATTTTCAAAGGAGAAAGACGCTGGAGGGTGTATGCACAGTAATTAGGTAAAATAAAAACGTATCCATGTAAAAGACATAGAAAATGAAGCATAAATGTGAAATGGCAGAAGGATTAGAAGTAGTTACATATCATCTATATATAGAGAGACCTTTCATTCAAGTCTAATGAGGATATTTATTAAAAGTCTATCAACGTAAAGGGGAGCTCATAGAAGAGATGGGGCCTCACAAAATATTAAAATGGACCTCCGTTATGTTGCTGTCATGTTGGTGTTTGTTTTCAATTTAAAGGGTTTTTCCGGGACTTAGATTTTGATGGCCTATCCATAGGGTAGACCATTAATATTAGGTCAAAAGAACAAGACAACTATCAGAAATCCCATAGATGGTTTTATTCAAGTAGTTTCAGCAAGTGCTGAATCTCCCTTTCTTGTCTACCAGGCACAGCTTCAAACACCTTGTAGTGCAAGCGCAA
Source organism: Oophaga pumilio (assembly GCA_009801035.1). Lineage (NCBI taxonomy): Eukaryota > Metazoa > Chordata > Amphibia > Anura > Dendrobatidae > Oophaga > Oophaga pumilio. The sequence continues at coordinate 106,383 of VIAB01006236.1, forward strand.
CTGTCTGCAGCTTGGTACCACTCGCCTAAAAAAAACTGAGTTGCAAAACTAGGTACCGTCACTACAAAATGCATGGAGTTATATCAGCTAAACAATGAAGAAGACCAGAGAGCACTGTGGCCTCTTCAATCATCTTACTGGTAGAGGAGCTAGTAGTCAGACCCAAACCAATCTCATGTTATTAGTCTATGATAAGAATAGAGCATCATATTCTAGTCTATAGTCTCTGACCCGTGGCCCAATTCTATACCATCTGGTTTGCATATCTTCTGTAGAAAAGAGTCCTTCATAGGTATTTGCTAAACAGTAACAGCGGTGTTTCAGAGAAAAACAAAGTTGAAAAGCCGACCAAGAACAAGTTGACTAGTCCAAGAGGCAGGTCCCTGCCGTCTTCACTACAACTGGTCAGCTAGTCTCACGAGTTTCTCCCTATATGTATATAGGTAATGACTTGTAAGTCTAGAAGAGCAGGTGGGGAGAAACTGGCAAGGATCTGACTCTTGGACTATCCACCCCACCATGTTTCAGTGTAGAACATAGATGTTAGTAGTACAAGAGACAATTGGGCAGCATGGTTCAGGGAGCATGAATTAGCAGCGGGGTTCCCCTTAAGAGTCAGTTTAATCATATGGAATCCATATAGCACTACAACTTCCCACAGACGGATGTCCTTGAAAATTTTGGATGATATCTGAACCAACTAACTTTTTCAATAGATTCATATATATTACGGTAGTTAAAATTACATCCTGATCAATCCTTTTTTATCTGGACACTCATCATAAACGACTAGAAATACACCTGCACACCCTCCTGACCCTGCTCCGACAAATAACGTTGGAGGACAGCAGAATTGATCATGTTGACCTTCAGTATGCTCAGTCATTATGTTCTCTCTGTTGATAAGTCACCATCAGGTATGTTTGACTGCAGTTCACTCCTCTCTACTAATCTAAAACAGATGCACTCTCAGACGAGTCAAGCATGCATGTGTATAAGACAGTGGAAAGACACAGCTTTAGCAAACAGATACCTAAAGTACGCTATATGACCAATAGGAAAATTGAGAAAAATCCTACATCCCATTAAATCAGACAATGAGGATTCTATGGATATATGCGGCTCAGCACTAGCTGGTTCCAACATCTTTGCTACTGGGTGTAAAATATCTGTGTAGAACTCCCCTCTCCAGAGGAACTACAGTATTATAAAACAAGAAAGCTAAATTGTCCTAATAATAATGGAAAAGGTATAGATGGAGTAAATAAGCAATTACCCTCACTGTTCTTGATGGAAAAAAAAACACCAGATTGGGACCCGTTTTGATCTTTTCTGTGGGCTCCTTCTCTCCTGCGTACACCACTGCTACTGCTAGTATAGTTACTTATTTTAAAGTAGGGGCTGTAACGAGCGCAGCTGGGTGGAAGCCCCCCC
>VIAB01006237.1:9451-24591 GCA_009801035.1 Oophaga pumilio
GAACGTGCACAATTGGTGGTTGACTAAATACTTTTTTCCCCACTATACATTGCAGTCATCATATAATATAGCTCTGTGTACTTACAATTTCTCATCGAAGCGGCATGAGAAACAAAGATCACAGATCTGCACTGCGCCATAGAATAACATTTGGCCGAGTTACAACCGGTAAAACATCAGATAGCGCTCGGCCATGTTGTACGCTAGTGTGAGCGAGACCTTAGGCAGCTACCCTGTAAGTCAATATTTGGAACTGCAAACTACACTATAGAGAAATTATTGTCTTCTGGAGGATAGCAGTTTTAGTTATAAAAAAAAAACTTCAAAGAGAATCTGCCTCAGAGCTTCAGGCATCCCACAGCTTATACTGAACCTTAGAAATCCCAAAGAAGATAATAATAAGCAGGGCTGGCTCCAGGTTTGTAAAAGCCCTTGGTAGACAGAGTCCCTATGGGTCTTTCTTCACTACTGATTTTTCTCTCTTGCCTTCCAAGTGTTACAATATTTTTTATTTTTCAGTTGATAGTTGAATGCACATTTGGTTTTAGTAGTACAAGTTGTAGTTTTTGTCATTACCATTTTGTGGTCTATACAACTTTCTGATCACTTTATACCATTTTTATTTCCTTTTGATGCTCACTGTAGTGGATAAACATTTTATTCGGATAGTTACGAATGCGGCGATATGTTCATATATTTATTTATGTAGCTGGAAGAGGGAGGCTGATTTGTATTAAACACTGTAACACACCAAGGTGGGATGCATGAGAATAGAAGACACAGGGCTTCTCAGTAGACTTATGACTGTAATTACAGTGCCATTGCCAATGCTATGGCACGGTACTGATAGTTGTAGGAAGAGACACTTCACCCCTTTTTTCCAAGCACTGTTACAATGGACAGTGGTATCTAAAAGGGTTGCTTAAGTGGCTGCGAGCGGTTAGACTCAGGTGCTGACTGTACAAAAGACTTTGTATTTTTAAGCTAAAATCAAGTGTGCAATGGAGAAAAAAGAACTGTAAACCTTTACATTACACTTTTTTTTATTAAAGTGTCAATCCATTTTACAGGGCTCATCCACATATCGCTGATTTTTCTCATATGCCAAAGTAAACAGACAGATTCTAATCAGTGTTTTGCATCAGAATTTCATCAGTTTTTGGTCAGTTTATAAATTTTACCACCAGAATGTCATCTGTTTTTTTGTGTAGTATAATGCTCCTCAAGCTTTACAAATTAAACAATAAAGCAAATCAGACAGCATACTGATGGCATCTGAGTGCTGTTTTCAAGGCTGCCATCAGGAATTTCAGAGCCTCACACTGGCAAAATTTTAGGGCCCCCTTGAGACTCCGCCCAGGCTCCACCTAAGCTCTGCCTATACCCTTCGAACCTTCCACAGTCCCACTGCCTACTCTTGTAAAAACTCCACTTCTGCACCACGTCCTCACCAATCACACATTAACAGTTCCTATCGAACACCATATCACATACAAAGCCATCAGCTTTTGTTTTGGCCAAAATATTTTTTTAGCCTGCCACCACAAGGTAGACTCTTTTAGCCAGGCCCTACTCTACCCTAGCCTATTTAAATGTTCTTAAAATATCCAATACTCTTTTTAGGTATATTTTGCATTTATTTTTCTTTAAGGGAATGTGTCATATACATTTTTTAAAATGATCAATAATAGCACATACAAAAGACAAACAGCACCACACCATGACCAGATCACATATTACCACCACCACCACATAGTGACCAAATAATACCACATACAAGGAACAACTACTGCCACACCACAAATAGACCATATATTACCACAGTTGTTCTATATATAGTGTATAGTGCACAGATAACATAGTTATACACAAGAGCTCTGTATATATTGTATATTGTCAGTGTAGAGATAACAAAACTGACTCATCATTGACTTCTGTAGTTGAAGTCATTCACTTTTCTTCTTCATCCAGCGCAGACCGCCATCACTTCTTTCAGCCAGGACTTGTCTCTAAAGGCAATAACAGTTATCTATAGCTGATCGCTTCCAGAGCACATTCCCCACTTTTTCCCCAACTTCTACTCTAAGCCAGATGAAGAAAAAAGTGACAGAGCTGCCCTGCACAGTAACAGGACCACCCTCAAGTCATCATCATTTGTTCTCCCCCCCTCAAGTCACCACCATTTGCTGTTCCCCACCCCCCAGTCTCAATTCATCACCATTTGCTGTACCCCACCCCCAGTCTCAATTAATTATTTATTCTCCCCCATCCCCAGTCTCAATTTACCCTTAGTTATTCTCCACCCCCAGTCTTAATTCAGTACTATTTGCTGTCCCCACCCCCAGTCTTAATTAATGACCATTTGCTGTACCCCAGCCCCATTCATAATTAGTTTTTCCCCCAGTCCCAATTCATCACCTGGTTCTTATCCCACCTCCTAATCTCAATCATTATTTGCTGTTTCCCAAGCCAATCTCAATTCATCACTATTTTGCTGTCTCCCCACCAATCTTAATTTATCACCATTTGCTGTATCCCACCCCCTAGTCTCAATTCATCACTATTTGCTGTACCCCATCCCCCAGTCTCACTTCATCACCATTTGCCAGCTGTACAGCACTAGGCACGAAAGCTCTTAGCACTGAGATGTGCGCCGACATAGGCAGCGCACCAGCTCACGGTACATTATACCCTGGGGCCTGATGAGCTGAAGCACAAAAGGGGGGGCCTGGACTGGGCGCTCCCCTCTTTCCTTTTGCTCACTGGGCCCCATACAGCAGTAAGGGCAGTAATGCCATGATGGCAACCCAGGCTGTTTTTTCATGGTCAGCAAGCTTGATCCATAACTCAGATCAAAAATCGGACATATGTCTCCGTATTTTTTTTGCAGACTTACTAGTTCACACCAAACCATGGACAAGTGAACAGCTCCATAGACTATAACAGGTATGAATATTGTGAAAAACAAAAATAGAAATCGCACATGAAAAACTGATGTCTGAATGAGCCTTCATATGACAGAGAAATGCTGACCAAATGTGCACTGTGACAGCAGACAAAAGATGAAATCAGATAGACTTCGAAATATGTGTTATTTCCTACTGTTAAACCTACATATGCAATAATAATTCAACAAAGGCTTAGTAGTGTTATACCAATGGTGAGTAAATTTTTTTATTTTTGTATTGTCAATTGAAGTGCAATCTGCTACCATACAATGGAGCATTTTTTTTGTCCATTCCTTAAAGAAGACCTTTCAGTTATTTTGTTTTACCTAAACTGAGAACCTCCTCCAATTGTGGCCTCGCTCACATGAGTGTACAACATGGCCGAGTGCTATGCAATGTCTTATCGGATAGCATTCAGCCAAATGTAATACAATGGGGCAGTGCACATCAGTGATTATTTTCTTATACCAATTTGGCGACATGGCTCCCCCAAAGAAATGTAGTGACATCTGCGCTCTCAAATCCAAATGCCCTCCTCCTATACCCCACAGTGTGCATTAGGGCCCCGTCTCACACAGCGAGATCGCTAGGGAGATCGCTGCTGAGTCACAAATTTTGTGACGCAACAGCGATCTCAGAAGTGATCTCGCCAAGTTTGACATGCAGCGACGATCAGCCCTCTGCTGGGTATCGCTGATCGTCACTGAATGTCCAAGACTTTTCTTTGATCGCTGGTCTCCCGCTGGCCAGCATGCATCGCTGCGTGTGACAGGCAGGAAACCAGCGATCAGTGAGCTGAAGCTGGTAACCAAGGTAAACATCGGGTTTCTAGGCGCCGTGCGGCGCCTAGAAACCCGATGTTTACGTTAGATACCAGCGCGCTGGTGCAGGGGAGCTGGTAACCGAGGTAAACATCGGGTTTAGAAACTCGATGTGTACCTTGGTTACCAGCTCCCTGCACCAGCGCGATGGTATGCCGGTAACTAAGCGAAGTGTGTCGCTTGTTACCGGCGTACTCGCTGTCCTGATCGCTGCTGAGAGCTGCCTGTTTGGCAGCTCAGCAGCAATCATGTAGCGACTCAGCAGCGATCCTGACAAGTTCATATCGTTGTCGGGATCGCTGGTGAGTCGCTATATGAGACGGGGCCCTTAGCCGAAGTTAGTGTCCACATGTTTGACATTACGTAGCAAAGAAGGTCACTTAATTTGTGGAGTGCATGTCTTCAAAAACATAAGCTTGCTACAAAGTGTGGGAACTACAATGGTATAGTTGCAATTTTCTCTCTGCATCATCCACTGTGTATTTGTTTCTGGAAAACATCCATGGAGTCAAAATTATCATTAAACTTGTACAAGAATTCCCAGAGGAGTGTAATTTCAAAAATGGGCTCTTTTGGGGAGGTATGGTGGAGGGTATGGGGGGATTCTGCTGTTCTGGCAATTAGGGGCTTTGCAAATAGACTGCAAAATTGTGGTAGAAAAATCTGCATCCCCAAAGTTAAGTAGCATTCCTTCCCTCTCAAACCCTCCCATATAGCCAAACAGTAGTGTACAGTCATATTTGGGGTATTGCCACATTCAGGAAAAATTGTGTTACAAACTTTGAGGCCTGTTTTACCAGGCTATCTCCCCTTAGGAAAGCGGGCTAAAACATCATTTTAGTGGTAAAAATGTAATCATTTTTTTTCACTGCCTAATAGTACAAATTCTGTCACACAGCTGTGGTGTCAATATAATAACTACACCCAGGATGAATTCATTGAGGGGTATAGTTTGTAAAATGGGTTCCCTTATGGGAGGGTTCTCCTGTTTTGGCATTTTATGGGCGCTACCAATATGACATGATACCTGCAACTCATTCCAGAAAAATCTGTACTCCAAATGGAACGGCTTCCCTTCTGAGTGGCTTTGCACTGTGGTCGAAAAGTAGTTTCTGCCAACATATGGTGTATCACTGTGCTCAGGAAAAGTTGCATAACAAACTACGTGGTCCATTTTCTTTTATTTTAGTGGAAAAAATATTTTTTCTTTTCACAACCCTATTCTATAAAATTCTGTGAATGACTTGTGATTTTAAAATGATCACTACACCAGTAGACACTTAAGGGGGTTTCTGTTGTTGTGGCATATCAGAGGTTTTCTTAATGTGACATGTTGTCTGTAATGTATTCCAGCAAAACTTGTTCTCCAAAAGTCAAATAGCACTCCTTCCATTCTGAGAGCTACTGTGCCCCAAAACAGTAGTTTCCAACCACACATGGGGTATCCCTGTACTCGGAGAAATTGCACAACAAATTGTGTGGTCCAGTTTTTCTTTTTAATCTTGTGAGAATTGAAAATGTAAGGCCAAAACAATATTTTTGTACTAAAAAATGTAACTTTTCATTGTTTTTTCTTCTAGTTTGCAATCATTCCTGTGAAGCACTTAAAGGGTTAACACACTTTTTGAATTCAATTGTATTCAGGGGTGCATTTTTTAAATTGGGATCTTGTTTATGGGTTTTCTTGCATATAATCCCCTGAAAGTCACGTCATGTTATTAGGGACCACTTAACTTGTAGATTTTATAAGTTTACTGAAAAAAATATGAATTTCTGTTTTAAACCCTTTTAATACGCCAAGACACTCCAAAAATAATGCTGATGTGAAGTTGACTTGTAGTAAATGTTATTAACTATTTTGTGTGGTAAGAGACCATCTGTTATAAGGGCATAAAAGTTCAAAGTTAAAAAAATGCTATTTTTTCAAAAATTTGTCAAATTTTTTATATTGTCAGAAATAAACAGAAATCATATTGACCTAAACTTACCGCTAACAAAGCACAATGTGTCACAAAAAAACAATCATAGAATCACTGAGATATGTGGAAGCAATCCAGAGTTATTACCATATAAAGTGACACTTGTCAGATTTGAAAAAATTGGCCTGGTCAGGAAAGTGAACCCTGGCTTAGCTGTGAAGGGGTTATAGGTCCTTTCTAAAGTACATTTTCCTACAACAAAATATTAGCACTACACTGAAATATTTATGAGAAGTAGATGTTTGATCAGCTTCTGATACTTTTAGAAATACTTGCAAGAAAACGTTCACTGCTGGAGTGGTGCCACTAATGTAAGCTTCCTGATGCTGGTCTCGATCTGCCATCTTGTGACCACAACTTCTGACTGACTGGAAGTCGGAGGTAACAGTCACAAGTGCTCAATGTAAGTTTGAGTGCCTCGTTCTGACTCTTATAGACAGCAAATATATTGTGAGCAACAAGTCTGCATGATGTAATCTGCTCTGTATCATGCAAGTGAATCATATAGGTGTATTGCACTGAATTAGACCAGAACTGAACTAGAAATGAACTGAAAGTAACTGTATACACAGTCACAGTAAACAATATTTCTGTTTGTTTTCACTCTCACCCCTATAATCCTTAATTTTCTACAAACCCCCCTAATCCTCCCCTAGTAACAAACTGGTCATCTGTCCCTCCATCTTCCCCATCCATCTCACCTCCTCCTCAGATCTGTTCCTCAACATACAATCCTGTCTCCAAACACAGACAACAACCTCATGCCCTCCTGCTCCCACCTGCTAACACTTTCTCTGCTCCTCACTTCTGGAGATATCTAACGTCCTGGTCCTCCTCACCACGTGCCCAGTCACTTTCTTTTCCCTTCCATGATCTATCCATGACCTATCACAAATTTCCGCAACTTTTCTAACCTTATACCCATTTGCCGAGCCCCCACTTCCCCAGTCCCTCTCACAGAAGCTTAATGGAAGGCTCGCTATGTCTGCAAAAAACTTTTAATTACTAACAAACTTTCCTTCATCGCCATCACTGAAACCTGCCCCCTCTTTAACACAGCCTCTCCAGCTGCACTTTCGTATGGTAGATTCTATCTTTCCCACACCCCCAGTCCCAGCAGAAAGCATGTTGGAGGAGTTGGTTTTCTCCTGTCAGAAAACAGCTTCTTCACCTAAATCCCACTTCCACCCTCTGTTACTCTCCCTTCTTTTGAGGTACACTCCCCCTCCAACCTTCAACTGGCTGCTATTTACCACACCCCAGACCCAGCCACCACCTTATTTGACCACTTCAGCACCTGGTTACTTAAGTTCCTTCATTTTAACATCCCCATTGTCACTTCCCACTCAGCTGTCTCTAATCTTCAATCTCTCACTTCCTCCTTTGGCTTCGCTCCATGGTCTTCCACAACCACTCACAAAGACGGCCACATACTGGACCTCATCTTCACATGACTCTATTCCCTATTGTCACTGGTGTGTCAGGGGTGACTGACAGTCATCCTGGATCCAGCTGTAGAAGGTCATTGGGATTAGTTCAAGCACCTTCTTGATTTTTGTATCTCTCTCTGTCTTTAGTTGTAGTGGGAGCTGGCTATTGCTCACCCGTCCTCTCCCTAACCAGGGACTATCGCTAGGTTCAGGCAGGGATTGGGTTCCTGCTCAGCTATAGGTGCAGAACCTATATAGGGACGTTTGAAGACAGGGTGATTTTAGATCTGCCTAGGGGTCTCCACTTCCCTAGTGTTTGGGCTCCCTCCTCTCCTCCATGTTGTGCACTTACTCATTTCTCACCCAGTGTCACCTCTATCTTATTTCTCTAACTCACCTCTCCTTATTTCTGACCACAATCTACTTACATTCTCTACCCTCTCCTGTCTAGGTCCACAATCCCCACTCCACAAACTTGCACACTCTCGCAGAAATCCCAAATAAGTCGACATACACTCCCTCTTTGAATCCTTTCTCCCTCTTGCAGACATAAGTTCCTTACTGTGATGTCCGCCCACTGCAGGTCTGAACTGCAAGTAAGACAGCACCCGAGAAACTCCGAGACCCTTTACCCCTATACAGGGATCTGGAATTACATCGAAGCCCAGGGGGTAGCTGCCTATGACAGCAGTGGACCGGGGCAGGAAGGACGCTAGGAAGGGAATAAAAAACTGGACAAAAATAATAGTCAGGAGTCAAGGTCAAAACCGGGAGAGCAGTAAAGGTACAAAATCGGCAGGCAGTAGAAGAGTCAGAAATCAAGGCTAAAGTTAAAGTCAAAACCAGGCGGGCAGCAAAGGTACAAAGTCGGCAGGCAGTAGAAGAGTCAGAAATCCAGGCAAAGGTCAGAGATACAATAGCAAAAACAAGCTAGCACACTGGGGAAACCGAGACTATATCTAGCGGCCTGCAAGCCAGGCTCCAAGGCATTTGAAGGGCATGGCTACTTCTCACAGGCTCACAGTCTGATGACCTCATCTGGACCGCCCCAGAACCAGGCCAGATGGTGATGCATGACTGACACCAACCACTTCACCTCTGACAGAAGAGTGAAGCCTGCGCCCACCAGACTCCTGCGCAGGGACCCCTTCTCTGTCACCAACATTACCCACAGGAGAAACATGGCAATGCGCAGCGACAGAAGCCAGCATCAAAGGAGCGGAACCATATGAGGATACCGCTCTCCTATCACCGGCACCACCAGCCGAAGGAGTCCGGCGCCTCCCAGCGGCCGAGGCAGGAACACCAGCCACTGAGTCCAATGGCAACGTGACACTTACACAATGCACTACAACAGCTGCAGCTCTCAAATCGGTTGCCCACTCACACATACCAAAGCTCACACAATCAACAGGCAACCCTGGCACAACAGACTAGAGATCTGAGGCGAGCTTCCAGGGTTGCTGAGTGGAGATGGAAAAGGTCCCATTCCAATGAGCACTTCATTGCATCCAGTCCCTCACTAGTTTCAAGTCCACACTCACTGCAGCAAAACATACTTTTCATTTCTCATATCCTCCCTGTCTCACGACCCTAAACAGCTATTCAACACTTTGAATTTTTTCCTCTGTCCCTCAGTGTCTCCTCCCTCTTCCCTCATCTCAGCTGAAGACTTTGCCTCATTCTTCAAGCAGAAAATCGATAACATCAGAGAAAGCTTTGGACTAGAACCCCCACAGCTACTCCTCATAACTATTCAGCCCTCCTACTCCAAAACCAGCATCTCCATCATTTCAGAAGATCAAATTTCCTCTTTACTCTCCAAATCACATCTCATCACCTGTGAACTTGACCCAATCCCTTCCCACCTCATCCCAAACCTCACCAGTCTTCATCCAACCCTAACCTATTTCTTTAACCTGTCACAAAAAAACTGGCGTCTTCCACTCATGCTTAAAACATGCCTTAATCACAGCCAATCTCAAAAAGCCCTTCCTTGCCCCATATCACTTCTCCCTTTTGCCTTAAAACTACTGCAACAACACATTCATTTTGAACTGTCTTCCCACCTCTCCTTCTTCACCCTCCTCAACTGCTTACAATCTGGCTTCCGACCGCACCATTCCACAGAAACTGCCCTGACTAAAGTCACCAATGACCTATTAACTGCCAAATCCAAGCGTCACTACTCTGTCCTCCTCCTCCTGGAGCTGTCATCTGTCTTCAACACAGTGGACCATTCCCTTTTACTACAAATTTTCTCATCTCTTGGCATCACAGACTTGGCCCTATCTTGGATATCCTCATACCTAACAAAATGGACATTGAGTTTCTCCCACTCACACACCATCTCCTCATCTCACCCCCTATCTGTCAGTGTCCACCATGGTTCAGTTCTAGGACCAAGGTTCTTCTACATCTACCCCTTTAACCTGGGACAGCACATAAGAATCCCACGGCTTTCAGTATCACCTCTATACTGATGACATAAAGATCTACCTCTCTGGACCCGATATCACCTCCCTTCTCACCAGAATCTCATAATGTCTGTCAGCTATTTCATCTTTCTTCTCTGCTAGGTTTCTAAAACTTAACATGGATAAAACAGAATTCATCATCTTTCCCTCATCTCCCTCATCCCCCCCAACAGACCTATCCATCATAGTCAATGGCTACCCACTCTCCCCAGTCCTGCATCTCGGTGCCTCGGAGTAACCCTTGACTCTGATTTGTCCTTCAAACTACATATTCAAGCCCTTTCCACTTCTTGCAAACTCCAACTCAAAAAATATCTCCTGGATCCGCACATTCCTAAACCAAGAATCTGCAAAAACACTAGTGCATGCCCTGATTGTCTTCCGCCTCGACTACTGCAACCTCTTGCTTTGTGTCCGCCCCTCTAACATATTTGCATACCTCCAATCTATCCAAAACTCAGCTGCCAAACTAACTCACCTATCACCCCTCTATTCCCCATCTTCTCCTCTCTGTCAATCCCTAGACTGACTCCAAATTGCTCAGAGACTCCAGTTCAAAACCCCAGACTTGGCATACAAAGCCAACTTGTCTCCTCCATACATTTTTGACCTAGTCTCCCGGTACTTACCTGAACGCAACCTCTGATCCTCACAAGAACTCTTTCTCTTCTCCACTCTTATCTCCTCTTCCCACAATCGCATACAAGATTTTTCCCGTGCATCCCCCTACTCTGGAACTCTCTATCCCAACATATCAGACTCTCGCCTACCGTGGAAACCTTAAAAAGGAACCTGAAGTCCTACCTCTTCCAACAAGCCAACAACCTGCAGTAACCCTCTTTCCACCAAACTGCTGCACAACCAGCTCTACCCTCACCTAATGCATCCTCACCCATCCCTTGTAGATAGGACCCTGACGGCGAGGGCTCACATTCTCCTCCTTTACCAGGCGGTGATTTGTTCTGTTCAAGATTATTGTATTTGATTTTATTATGTATACCCCTTTTCACATGTAAAGCACCATGGAATAAATGGCGCTATAATAATAACTATAGACTGACATGGAGTAGTGACTTCCAGCTCGTCCAGCAAACACTGGAGCAATCTGAAAGACAGAACAGAGCAGTGCCGATAATAGATGAAGATGGCAGCCGGAGAGTATAATACTAGAGGCAGGGAACTTACATTAGTGACATTATTCCAGCAGTAAAATAATAATAAAAAAAGCGGTTGTGCTTTAATAACATTGGATTTTAATCTGCTATGATTTAAAGACTTTTCAAAAGTTTATACTCTTCTCACTCTACATAAAAATAAAATATGAATATAAGGTGTTCATGGTAAACGCTTTAAGAAAGTAATCATAGTAGATTATATTAAAAACAATAGCAAACTTTCAGGTGGCTTTAAAAGTTTTAGATTCTGGGACTGTAATTCAAATTCCTCCACACCATTAATTTGTTATGTTTTATCTTCAATTGCATTCTGAATTGAATGAATGTTACTGTTTTATCTAACACTTTTCAGCTAATCTTTAAAACGTCTTGTGTCGACATCATTAATGAGATTGATTGTGGTATGAGCTAATGGAGACACCAGGGGAGGTAGAGTTCTATTAAGCACTTCTGACACAAAAGAAAGCCAAGTCTTTTAATAATAAAAAGCAATATCGTTCCGATTCATTACTAAAGGCGATATTCAGAAAGTTCCCCCCTGCTCATGGTGGGCTAATTCCAGTAAAATACAATTTTCAGCATTTAAATTTATGAAAATTAATTAATGGGCTATAATAGAACATTTGGATGCTGTGGACTTCTGTAAAATTTTCCAGGTGCTCATGAAAATCACCACTTCCCTGTGTATAAAAGTGGAGTTTTCCTAGAGTGACCATTGAAATCAATGTACTCTTTTATGATAGTGGCTATACTCACTGTGATGTGTCCGGAAAGTAAGGAACGAAATTACCTTGAAATTGCCATGTCCATACAATAATGTCTAAATAATATTCTCTTACAGAGCTTAGAGTCAGTTTGTGATGGAGCTGTTGGTACAATTAGTCGGTCTTAGAGCAATATTCCTTTCAAACAGATCAGTCTTTTGCTTAGAGTCGTCAAACATTGGTCTTATATATTAAGGGAGTAGAGAGACTGGCCTCGTGCCCTAATCTGCAAAATGAAAAAACATTGATTCAAAAAAATCTTATAGAAGCATTAGATATGCTCAACTTTGGAAAAAACAAGCACTCTTATTGATGTCCCTTACCCCCCTGATATTCATGTACAAGAGTTGGTGATCAGACATCATTGAGGCGAACGAGGTTCATTGAATATGGACTCTGTTCATCTTTTTACCGTCACGGAGAGGCACTGAGCTGCGCAAGCACACGCATTGTCTCTACTGCCTGGCAAGCTGAATGCTCAGATGAGGGCAGTGTTCATCATGCCAAGTAGATGTAGCAGAGCTAGACTCATCTATGGACAAATGGATTATTATATTCTTGTCAGAGATGTAAGGAATATAGTTGTTTGTTTATTTTTTTTAACTCTTTTACAGGGGACATAGACATCGGAGGATTAACTTCATTTTGGGCATAGGTGAGGAATATGATTGTTTATTTAATTTTTTTTTACGGAGGACATGGGCTACAGTGGATTGGGCGTTAAGGTGAGTATAAGTTTTATTTTTTATTTTTAAATTAAAAATAAATTGTCAGTGTCTTTATTTCAAATAAAGGACTTTATTTAGGGTATTTTTTATTTACAATATGACTACGGGGTTAGTAATGGGGGCATCTTACAGAAGCATCTCCATTACTAACCCCTGGGCTTGACGTCAGCTGCCAATACAAAGCTAACATCCACCCCAATACCCATTACCCCACTTAACAAAGCACTAGGGCAAGTGGGAAGTGAAAGGCTACGTGCCAGAATTGTCACATCTTATGGATGCGCCTTTTCTGAGGTGACTGAGAGCTGATGTTTTTAGTCTGGGAGGGGGCCAATATCGATGGCCCCTTCCTTGGCTATTAACCCCTTTAATCCCAAGGGTGGATTGCATGTTAATGACTGGGCCAATTTTTACAATTCCCACCACTGTGTTTATGAGGTGATAACTCTGGAACGCTTCCATGAATTCCGGTGATTCTGACACTGTTTTCTTGGGACATATTGTACTTCATAAGAGACAGATAACACGGTCAAGGAGCGCTCAGGACAAGGTCGCAAAAGGCAATTTCTTTATTCCACAACGCATTTCTACGGCAAGACGCCGTTTTCATCAGGTGACATCTGACGAAGGAAGACGTGTTGTGCCGTAGAAACGCGTTGTGGAATAAAGAAATTGCCTTCTGCAACCTTGTCCTGAGCGCTCCTTGAACTGTGTTATCTGTCTCTTATCTTTCCTTCCCTCTTCTGAGGGTACATGGCTGGAGCAGCAGCGGGCTGGGCGCCTTCGCTGACCCTGCCTTCAAATTAGAGCCTTCAAGACCTCATCCGCAGCACACCCCAGAGACCGCACTCTCATCCCACCATATTGTACTTCATGACAGTGGTAAAATTTCTTTCATATGACTTGCGTTTATTGGTGAAAAAAATTTAATTTTGGTGAAAATATTGAAAATTTTGCAATTTTTCAACTTTGAATTTTCATGCCATTAAATCACAGAGCTATGTCACACAAAATACTTAATAAGTAACATTTCCCATATGTCTACTTTACATAAGCACAATTTTGGAACCAAAATTTTTTTTGTTAGGAAGTTACAAGGGTTAAAAGTTACAGTGATTTCTCATTTTTACAACACCATTTTTTTTAGGGACCACATCACATTTAAAGTCACTTTGAGGGGTCTACATGATAGAAAATACCCAAAAGTGACACAATTCTAAAAACTGCACCCCTTAAGGTGCTCAAAACCGCATTCAAGAAGTTTATTAACCCTTCTGGTGCTTCAAAGGAATATTTGGAATGTTTAAAAAAATGAACATTTATCTTTTTCTCACAAAAAATGACTTCAGATCCAATTTTTTTTTATTATACCAAGGATAACAGGAGACATTGGACCACAAAAGTTATTGTGCAATTTGTCCTGAGTACTCTGATACTCCATATATGGGGGTAAACCACTGTTTGGGCGCATGGCAGAGCTCGGAAGGGAAGGAGCGCCGTTTGACTTTTTCAACGCAAAATTGGAGGAATTGAGTTCGGACATCCCTGATGTGCCTAAACAGAGGAAACCCTCAAAAGTGACCCCATTTTGGAAACTAGACCCCCCAAGGAACTTATCTAGATGTGTGGTGAGAACTTTGAACCCCCAGGTGTTTCACTAAAGCTTATAACGCCCGGCTGTGAAAATTAAAAATCATTTTTCTCAGACAAAAAATGATCTTTTAGTCCCCAATTTTTAATTTTTCCGAGGGTAACAGGAGAAATTGGACCCCAAGAGTTGTTGTCCAAATTGTCCTAAGTACACCGATACCCCATATGTGGGAGAAAACTATTGTTTGGGCACACTCCGGGGCTTGGAATGAAAGTAGTGACGTTTTGGAATGTAGACTTTGATAGAATGGTCTGCTGGTGTCATGTCGCGTTTGGAGAGCCCATGATGTGCCTAATCAGTGGAAATGCCCAAGTGACCCAATTTTGGAAACTAGACCCCCGGAGGAACTTATTTAGATGTGCCTTAACAGTGGCAATGCCCAACAAGTGCACCCTCTTTGGAACTAATCTACTGTTTCCTGTTATGTGAATTTTATAAGTGACCCCGGATCTCACTGCAGCTCAGCCCAGCTGCGAACAGAACCCAATGACCAGATATAACTGCAGGTGACTTCGTTGACATCCTCGCTAGCACCGTGAGCCGTGAGCACTCACGGTGCTAGCGACGATCTCACTGATCTCACCGCAGCTCTGCTCGGCTGGAAACGGAGCCCAGTGATCGGAGGTAACCTCTATGACGTCACTCCCGGTTACTGTCGCTGCTTTCCTAGCAGCTCATTCACAAGTGGTTCTCAGCATGGACGGTCACAACTTGGCACCGTCCAGGTTGAAAACTAATGTATTTAAGATTGGCTGCTGTCACAAGCTAAAATACGCTTTTTATTGCAAAAAATAGTTTTTGCATCACCACATTTTGAGAGCTATAATTTTTCCATATTTTGACCCAGAGTCATGTGAAGTCTTGTCTTTTGTGGGACTAGTTGACGTTTTTATTGGTACCATTTACAGGCACATGACATTTTTTGATCGCATTCCATTCTGATTTTTGGGAGACAGAATGAGCAAAAACCAGCAATTCATGAATTTCTTTTTTGGGGAGGGTTTATATTGTTCCGTATGTGGTAAAATTGATAAGGCAGATTTATTCTTCGGGTCAGTACAATGACAGCGATACCTCATTTATTTTGTTTTTTTATGTTTTGGCGCTTTTATATAATAAAAACCTATTTTATAGAAAAAAATAATTGTTTTTGCATCACTTTATTCT
>VIAB01006237.1:73886-88212 GCA_009801035.1 Oophaga pumilio
AGATAAGCCCCTGATGGCGGTGGCCGCATCTTATAGTCAAAAAAATGGGGTGACTGAGTCCCTTTAAGGGAATTGCACGTTTGATATGTTAATGCTGTGCCATGAAATCAATGAGGGTATTAATGGGTGTCTGAGGAATGTTCTGCCATGCATGTAAATCATCAAGAAACCCTGCCTTCAGCTGTCTTTGCAATTGCCAAACAATGAAGTACCATATGTGCTTGATGGGATACAATTCCGGAGACATGGCAGGACATAGTAGCTCGTTTAGGCCAAGCAGGTTACTCTCAGTAGCACAAGTAACATGTGGCTTGGCAATGTAGTGTACAAAAACGGCTGCTAGGACACTTTCATCAAATTAAACTAGAAGTTATGTTGCTAATGCTACTGTGAGCATCTGGCTTGGCCTAATACCTTGATTTGCAGATTCTTTGGACTTGTTTCCAGTCAAGCACATGTGGACATCATCTATCGGCAATTGCAAAGGGAGCTGCCAACAGAAGATCTTTTTGATTTGTGTACCTAATTGCATTCAGTGTGGCAGAACCATTATTAATCTGTCATAGCATGGCAAAGCATGTAAGTGTTTGCATTTCTGCATGGAGCTCTCATACTTATTACTGAAGAAAGTGAGATGTTTTTGAAATTCGGTTTCCATTTTTTCCATCACTTCGAATATCATTGACATGCTTATCATCCCTGAGAGTTTTATAAAGCCATAACTTTTTTTTCTTGGTATTGCAATTTCAATGCTGAGGAGCGTATACGTTTCGCACAACACAGACAAAGCAAAGAATACTTAAAAACCATCACAAAAGGTGAGACTCTAGACTACAATCATGAAAAAAGTCAAGGGTTCCAGAACTAATTGCTTTTATATTTCGTGTTCCCCTACTTCCTGTGTGATGACACTTTGAGAATCCCAGTGCATGAAGAGATAGTGGAGCCAAGAAGATGCTGTCATCAGTGACGTTAATTTCAGGGGTTGAGCTAATCCCTGCTCTGTCCCAGTGCGCTGTGCACAATTGCAGCGCCCACTCTGTGTTGCCAGCTCAGATCAGAATAACACAGAGGAGAGCACACTGTTACAACGCAGTGTCAGAATACCCTGCGACGTGCAGAGAACAGAGCCGTCCTTGCATGTGACCTCACCTTCGGGAGCATCACTGATCTCTACATGCTAGGTACCCTGACACTGCTCTTTCACAGTAGGGAATTTTTAATGCAAGCATATTAGAAATTAGTTTAGGTAACGGCACTAAATGGATAGTGATTTAGATGAAGATTTCTTGGACCTTTGGACCACCCCTTTAATATTACATCTCCTAGATGGCTATTTTGATTAGATGTTTCATAGCTCATAGGTATGGAAACTGTAACCAGAGGAAATGCTATTTACCTATAGATATAGGGGTAATCTGTAGGTGACTAGCACTTAATTCCTATGTAGCCAGCTTACTGAAGCAGCAGCTGTTTCCTCCCCATAGCCATTTTTTTCTATTCATTTGGGTGGTGCACGGAGTGATTACAGTAACTTCTCACTATTCTGTGAGAGCGGCTGTTATTAATCCCTGGCACTTTGCCAGCCTCCTCTTCAGAGTATATTAATCTAGATGCAGAAGAGTGATTAATGTCATGCTGACTGTACCACCTTGATGACTGTAAGTGAGCGGCTACAGGGAGCTGCTGCTCTAGTAAGCTGGCTACCAGGATTTAAACACTGCTTACCTATAGATTACCACTATGTCAAAAGGTAAATAGCATCTTAGCATTTCTAGAGGTGTCACGTTCCCTTTAAGATTATATTTCTGTAAATTTCCACAAGCAAGAAATGCAAGATCCTTGTGGGGTTTCAGCTTCTCAGTGGCACAGAAACCACAATTTTTTTTTATTAGAATAAACTTTCTCTTAAATTACATCTATAGCCAAAAAGCCATAATGGCTTTGTGCTTAAAAGTCTAAGATTCTAGTTCATTTGTTTTTTTGTTTTTTTTTAGAAAATGTCTTGGATATTGAAACAAATATTGCATTTGGACAACATTATTATTATTGTATTATTCTGGGTAAGATGAAAAATATACAGATAATCACAGCTTCTCACCAGTGTAAGCAAGAAGAAGAGAGAGAAATACTCATTATAACTGCATGGTTGTTAACAATAAAAATAGATCACAATTAAGTAGATTATCTACTAGCAAATAGTGTATCCTGTTCAGTTTTATGGTGTGCTACTGCTGATTTTGGTAGATATGGCTGCATGCCCATTTCACTTTGTTTTATGGTGGTCTTCACCATTGGTTCAAATAAAGCTGATGCAAGAACAGACTCTTGTAAGAGTTCAAAAGGCTTACAGCAATGAATGAGTTAACCAGTTGGTTATTGAATAGAGTTCACAGGATTCTGAGGAGATACCAGGA
Organism: Oophaga pumilio; assembly: GCA_009801035.1. Classification (NCBI taxonomy): domain Eukaryota; kingdom Metazoa; phylum Chordata; class Amphibia; order Anura; family Dendrobatidae; genus Oophaga; species Oophaga pumilio. The sequence continues at coordinate 76,304 of VIAB01006237.1, forward strand.
ACCAAGAACTTGTATATAATCAGAGAACAAACTCTTGTCTTTTGGACACAGTTCTGGACCAAGAATCAGACACAGGGGTGTGTCCATATAGGCCTTAAAGGGCCAAGAGAGATGATGGCATAGAGACACATCAATAGTATCTATACAATATAGAAGAAAAAATAAAATATTATTGTCATGTCCCACAACATGCTACTTGGGAATCATACATTATTTTCCTTTAGAAGTTTGTCCTCTCTCTCTCTCCCTGTCTTCATCCCTAGCTCTGATATCAGTAACCCCCTTTCTTCTTCCTCATTGTCACTATATCATGCATCTTAAGAAGCCACATGTCTTGCAGCTCTGGTTGAGAATAGTCTTTTTTACTTACTGCAGCTGTTACAGCTACTACTACTTGTATAATTGTGCATAACTACAAGAATTCAGTTTGAAATTAAACCTTCTTCTGGAATCTTCATACGTGCCTCTTCAGTCGAGTTCAAAGCTATCTGATAGCCATGATCAGCATGGAATGTGCACCACAGAGACAAGGAAGGAATCCGATAAGTGACGGTATACAGAATGGAAATTAAATCTGTGTATATATAATAGTGACAATGTGCCAAATCAGTAGTACATGTGGTATAAATATATATAGTTTGTGACTCTGCAAAATAAATCACCTTTATAACGCACAAAGAATATATAAGTGATTATGCAAGTGGAAAGGAAAGGGAAATAATGCAGGAGCAAAATCACCTGAAAATCATGAGCAGTAATACCTGTAGTTTGCATAGACCCCAAATCTGTGAGGAGTGTAGCAAAGTGCCTAGTGCACTACATGAACCTGAAAGTTCTGCATAGTGATCACAAGCACACACTAATCAGAGTGTAGGGAAGCAGTGATTTCATGGTCACCATGTGAACACAAGCCCTGCACTCCATCTCGTCCTAGTCTCCATCACCGGTGCCATGCCGTTAAAGGTAAATGGTGAGAGGTGATGTGATAATGTCATTCGCATCACCCACTAATTTCAAAATGTGAAACTAATCTCATAAAGACGCCAAATGAGAAGGAGAGCGCGGGGATGGGAAGAAACATGTGGTTATGACAATGAAGAGTAACCAAGGATATAATGACTGAATTGTGATGTGAGTGAATGAGAGATGTGTGTGCACAGTGACCCATTGGTAAAAAAGAGGATAGTAATGAAAGGGGTGAGTGTGTGATATGTGAAAAAGTACATGTGTAAAAGACATTTGTATGTAATGGATAAAGCATGACAGGGATTGTGCATATGAGAGATGCATTTGCATATATTTAACTACATCTAAATGCAGATAACATACATATATTATGTGTGTGAAGAAAATTTGATACCTTGAGGACTCCAGGTGACACTGAAGTATTGTCACTATTATATATACATTGATTTAATTTCAATCTTGTATATGATTATTTATCCGATTATTTGACCCTCCTTGTCTATGTGGTGTACATTCTTGCTGATCATGGCTTTGCTTTTATTCATCCCATTTTAATTTTAATCATGTTTAGTACACAAATAAAATACATATATTAAGTCTTGACTTGTGTGCATCTGAGCTTTATTTTTGTATATGTATAATATAGTAGCCTGAGTGAGCCCTTCTGCTGTGGATATACACCTCACATTTCATCCTTTGTAACCTGTTATTCAAACTTTACCTCAGTCTCACAAGTGTAAAAATATAAGGTGTCATCCCGCAGGTTTGTTTTTTGGCGGTGTGTGGTGCAATACCCTCAGAGAAAGTGTAGCAGTTCAAATCAGGTCTACAAAATCATACATGATCAGCCACGGGTCAGCATGTACCTATATCATGTAGCAAAGCTCGGAGGCTTATCACTATGGAGAGGCTGGAGTGGCACTAGAGAGACAAGTAGAGGGACCTTGGTGTAGCATCCTGATACGTGCTTCTCTAAACACTATGATAACACCTAAATAGTGTTAAAAGGTCTTCATTCACTTAATACATTATATGCATATGGGTGCATACAACGGATGGTGGGTTGATGGCTTAGAACCCACATTGCTCAATATATAAGTTTAACTAATTTATTCTAATTTTATCTAAGTACTTTGCCTTTTTGGTGCCAATTCAGCAATCAGTTTTAAACAAAAATCTGGTATAAAACTGTTTGAAATGTTGCCTAATTTGACAACTTATTCCTTTCTTGGGCTGAGCTTAGCGAGAAGGCAGCGTGGCCAAGCACAGCCGACAAATTCATTATAATTTACCAACAAACTGGCGTATATAATGACAGAAATGTAATCCAGCCTGTCTGGACTGCACATAATATTCTGGCACATAACAGTTGAGCCATGTGTCAAAATTCATTAAGACATGCAGACCTCTTAATCAGTTTAGTGCATTTTACTTCAGTGCACCCTTTATCAAGTCTAGTGTCCAAAACGCAACTCATGGTGAAACACGGTCTTAGTTTTGTAACTTTTGAGTTAGTTCAGCTGTATGCTTTTTAATAGAGGAGGAGGCTGCAATGCTGTTATTTCATCTATTAAAGAGTTGTGTGGTGTTTAATAAATTTAGTGCATCTTTACATATGTCATTTCCGTATGGAGATGTGTCTTCAACTTGTGAGCCAGTCCCTACTGGAATGGTAATTGGGACTTGAAGTTACAATTCATAAATCTAGCTTATACCAACTCATCTGGTTAATCATAACCACTTTACCACCCACTTTTAAAAGTGGGGACAGTGGCTTAACATTGCAGAAAGTAGCAAATTGTTGTGCCAAAAAAAATGCAATAGAATTTGCAAAATTTTGCTGCCAGTGAACTTAAAATGCCTACAATACCCTTCTACAGTGTATGCGTGGCTAGTGGTTAACAAATATTAGAAAAACAAAGGAATTGGCAGTATTATTTTATTTTTTTATTATACTTTGCTTAAATAGCACTATCATATGCCACAGCGCTTTACATACATTATTGGCACGGTCCCCATTGGGGCTCACAGTCTAAATCCCCTAACAGTATGTCTTTGGAATGTGGGAGAACATACAAACTCCTTGCAAATGTTGTGCTTGGTGGGATTTGAACTTAGGAACCAGGCAGTGTTGACTTTTGATTTGTGCCCCAGCTGCAGAAATGGTAATATAATCATATCCACCTCTATTACCCATATTCATCTGGGTGCTTCCAACAGGTGGCGCTATAGAATTCAAGTCCTCATTCTCTCTGAAGAGGCAATGTGCATACTGTATTCGTTGACTGATTCTTTGAAAAAATAGGAGCAGAAAATAGTTTTACTGACATATATTAAATGTAGTGTAATTTATGTAAAAAAAACCCTGAGTGATTAAGATCAGGTTAGATGAAAATTTCATCCAGTACATTGTTATATAAAATAACAATTGCCTAAAGACAGAGTCTCAGTTCAGCACTTCCGGAATAAGCAGCATGCAGCCAGCTCAATTTGTTCTGAAAAAAGTAGAATAAAAGGAAAACATGAAACAAAAAATCCCATCAGTTTTCAATTCTATCACAATGGGCTAAGCAGCATAACAGCAAACAATACAATATAATACAATGGATGGCACCTTCATGTTACATTTGCTACAGGGAAATGTACTGAAGCTTTTACCAGCATTGCATGCTACCAAGCTGAATTTCTCTGGAGTTTAAAATACATGTGGAAGAAACCTGGAGCAAAAAAATTATATATTTAAACATTTCCCCAAAATTGAATTTAGTTTTAAGGGTGATGATGTTCACAGGGTCTTCCTCTCACGTCTCTATATTTAGTTTTTGTGCCATTTTTTCAGGCAGGTTCCAGGGAGAATTCATTTGAGAACGACATTGTGTTCACAAACCCCTACCCTCTAGTAGTACCTGAGAGGTCCTGCAAATCTGACACAGTACCTGAATTGATAAACTTTCCACCAAAAATCTGGGTGCTTGAAGCTAATTTCCAGAACATATGCCCAGTGTAAATGAAAAATTAAAAGTTTAAAATTGCGTGTTATTGTTGTATACCAATAATGGATTTCCCTTAAGGGAAAAGTGAGAGAAGATTATGCTTTCTGAGTGTAGTAAGTTTAAAACAGACAAATTAAAATAAAAAACAGGGTATTTGCTCACCTGATGGAGTTGTGCATATTTGGGTACAACTCCTAATAATGCTTGAAATGAACCCAATAGGTGCAGCCAAACTGGTGTGTAGATGTAAATTCCTCCAAAGTAGTTCTGGCAGTGCGTAATGAGGATGGAAATACGAGGTGAATGGCATTGGTGAGTTGGATCCTCAAAGTCCTTGTTCGAAATGAGCAGCTGTTATGTAGCATGGACAGATGACGCTGGTGCAGGGGGGTATCCAACACCAGGTCACAATACCAGTCATCTGTCCGTGCAATATAACAGCTGCTCACCAGTGCCAGTGTTTTTCACCTGGTATCTCCACCCTCATATAATTCTTTTGATAGTCTGAAATAGTGGTTGAAAATGGTGCAAATAAATAAGTAAAAAAGTCCCCCATAGTACTCCATATAGGATAATGCACTCCCCCATAGTCCTCCATACAGTATAATGTACTACCCATAGTCCTCTATATAGTATAATGCCCTCCCCATATTCCTACATACAGTATAATGCACTTCCCATACTCATCCATATAATATAATACACCCCCCATTGTCCTCCATATAGTATAATGCACTCCTCATAGTCTTCCATACAGTATAATGCATTCCCCATAGTCCTCCATATAACATAATGCTTGCAATCTAATGACAAACAATAATGAGCTTGACTAAAAATATGAAAGATAAAAATGATTGTTCACCAATTATTAAACTGTATGAGAGGGGCAAAACTGAAAAAAAAACCTGACGATAAAGCACCATTTGTTTGCTATATCATTAATCGCCCTTGCTATGGGTAATTTATCTGCCTGTGTTAACGGACCTTCCGTTATGCTTATGAGAGCGGGAGTACCATCTTTTACCTGGCGGCATTCACGGACTCTTCTTTTGATTCGCTGACCTGGCACAACATCACATGTATGTCAGGCTGCAATGATGATGTCACTCCTGGGCGGATGTCTAAATTTGGCCTTATGCCATGCCAGTTAATTGGTAGATAATAGTCTTCAATTTTGACCCAAATCAATCACCTATTGTACCTATTTTCACGCTAAGGCCACTTTCACACGTTTAGTATTTTACATCAGTATTTAGTTGAAAAATGCAGAAGTGGTGACGTGTTTCTATTATACTTTTCTTCTGATTGTTCCTCTCCTGAATTTGGCTTACAAATATTGATGTCAAATACTGTACTCAGTCGACACATAGCACAGAAAGGAGTAGCGCATCGGGAGAATGAGGCTAGGTGAGTAGGTTTTTTTTTTTAAATTTGTATGTCAAAACTTATGGAAGTCAGAAAGTCGTGATACTATGCCAGCATCATATTATGTGGAAGGTCATTGCAAGGGCATCATACTGGGGGGCTCACTGGGGGGCATCATACTGAGTGGTGGGATCATTGTGGGAACATTATAACGTGTGGTGGCACTGTGGGGACTTCATACTGTTGGGGGAATTATACCATATTAAGATGAAATTGTTTGCAGTAGTGGAGTAGCCTACTTTTGCCACATACATTATCAAATGTCTAAATGTTATGCTGTTTTGTGGGTGGAAAGTCCATCCTATTAATCAGTGAACTGCTAAGATTGTTTGGTTCATTGTTCTGAAATATTTAGCATAACCAGATGTCATGTAATACTAACCATTGCAGCTCAGTTGCCTCAAGCTGATTACATCAATATCCCCACCATGCCCAGTGACTGACTGCAGTGGTCTCACGCATTGCAGTCATGACACCATCGCTGCAACCTGTCAACAGTAAGCAGTGGTTGAATAAAGCTTATGTTATTTTTTTGCAGTAGGAATTACAGACAGGAATAAAAAAATCCTGGAAAATAATTCATGATATTGCCCTCTACTCCTCTTTGATCAGACCTCATCTGGAATACTGTGTCCAGTTTTGGGCACCACATTTTAAAAAAGATATCAACAAACTGGAGCAAGTTCAGAGAAGAGCCACCAGAATTGTGACCGGTCTGCAAACCATGTCCTATGAGGAACGGTTGCAGGATTTGGGAATGTTTAGCTTGCAAAAAAGAAGACTGAGAGGAGACTTAATAGCTGTCTACAAATATCTCAAGGGCTGTCACATTGTAGAAAGATCATCTTTATTCTCACTTGCACAAGGAAAGACTAGAAGCAATGGGATGAAACTGAATGGGAGGAGACACAGATTAGATATTAGAAAAAACTTTTTGACAGTTAGGGTGATCAATGAGTGGAACAGGCTGCCACGAGAGGTGGTGAGTTCTCCTTCAATGGAAGTCTTCAAACAAAGGCTGGACAGACATCTGTCTAGGATGATTTAGAGAATCCTGCTTTGAGCAGGGGGTTGGACCAGATGACCCAGGAGGTCGCTTCCAACTCTACCATTCTATGATTCTATGATTGCCAAAGCACATGACAATGAGAAGTACTGTCCTGTATAATTGGGGGGTAAGTTGTCTTGTGTATTAATTGCTCTGCTCTGTGTTTTTAGATGCTAAAGTGGTCTGATTACATAGGCTATGTATGGAAACGCACAATAATTAACAGTTTCCTGTTGTGATTTATTTCTTTGCAATGACAATGAACTCTTGAGGTAGCAATGCCCACATGACAGCCCGCCTGCACTATGAGAGCTACTAAAGCAAAAGATTTACAGTCAGCTATACCGCTTCTTTGCCTTTCAGATTTAGACCAAGATTTCATCAGTTACTAAAACTCAGCTGCAATACACTTACTATACATGAGATTTCAACTCATACAGTTACCTGGTACAGCTACAACCATTGTGACATTGTTAACCAAGTTTTCCTATGTGCTGAAATCTTGATGCTGCTGTGTGGACTGCGATACAGCTTTGTGCATGCTAACGCAGACATGATACTGGAGGAATCGCTTCCAGTATTAATGTTCTAACCATAAATATGCTTACCGTACTTTTTTATATAATTCTTAGGTATATTATGCCTATATGTATGTATGGTACAAAGTCTAACTGTTCAGATGCACTTTAAGATTCAGTAGGACTAAGTTGGGAACAATTTGGTTGTCTGGCCTTTGAATTTGTTGGCAGGACATATGCTTGAAAATGTGTATATCCCTTAAATCAATTTTTAATGGGATTGTCTGATACCTACAATACAACTTACAAATATCTATCTTTAAACTCTAAATACTTTTGGTGTTTAATTTATTATAACATTACCTACCATTTTCCCTACCTTGCTATTTTACCCTTTATGTGCTTTTTTCTTTTCTTCCAGTGACATTATGTTTGAGGGGTGTATCAAACTCACAACTCTGAGACTGCCTCATGCCCTGAAATGATTTGTCATCAGGAGGGGTGATAGAAGCACTGTGAGTGACAGCAATATCCACCCCTTGATGATAATTGTTTCAGGGAAAGAGGAGGAGGTCCCAGAAGCAGGCACTGCAGAGTTGGTGACAGAAGCGTGGCAGCAGACACTGAAGATTAAGTCACTTCTCCGTCACTCCCCTCCCAAAACAGGACATCATCATGGGACATCAGTGACCACAGCACTACCTCCTGATGTCATCCTGTTTAGCTAGTGGTGATAAAAGCTGCATAAAAGAAAGTCCAGGGCCATTTGAGACTTCCTTCAAACAAAACGTCACAGGAATTAAACAGATATAGGGATTAGGCCGATTTCACATTAGGATTCCTCAGAGCTGCGGAGGGCTGCGGACTTCCTTCGTGAAGCTCCGCCCACTGCCGCACCTCCTACAGTAAGCTCCGCCTATGTCTGCATGCGACCTGCGTACCTGTATTTAACATTGGGTACGCAGGCCGTGCGGCTGTATGCAGATACGTCCGCATGCGTCATTTTGACGATGTGGAAACCCGCGTCGAACGCACCGTGTTGGACTTTGTTTTGTTTGCATCCGCATACAGCCGCACAGCCTGCGTACCCAATGTTAAAGATAGGTACGCAGGCCGCATGCAGACATAGGCGGAGCTGACCGTAGGAGGTGCGGCAGAGGCAGGAGCTTCACAGAGGAAGTCACCAGCACTCTGCAGCTCTGAGGAACGCTAGTGTGAAACTAGCCTTAGCTGTATAGGGAGAATAGTACTGCTATACCGATGCCTCCATCCTGTGCAAGCCCTTAAACTGATTACCTGAGTACAATGTAAACTTATCGCTCTCACCGACAAATATCTCTACACTTCTGCACCACCATACATTCCTCCCTCATCTCTGTATATCACCCTACACATGCGGAACTGTGTTCTTCAAATGATCTAAGACTAACATCCTTCATAATCCAAATCTCCCTCTTCCATCTCTAAGACTTCTCTTGTGCTGTGCCAGGTTTCTGTAATGCACTACCTGAGATGATTCAGCCCCCGCATTTTTGATTCAGCCCCCGCAGCCCCCGCATTTTTAAATGTGCTTTAGAAACACATCTCTTTAGAGAGACTTATCACCTCACTTCACTAATCTAACTCTTCCCTCTTACTAAATTTTACTTAGAACCTGGTCTCTCCTATTCATCTGTGTCCACTTCCGCTCTGCACCCAATACCACTTGGCAACTGTACCTAGACCCATCCTGACCGGTGATCGGATCATGCAGTTTTATTTGAGAATCCCTATTTATTATAATGATGGCTGGACCATACTTGACTAGCACGTTCAACCTATTGAGTTATCACATTTTCTTATAGATTGTAAAGAAGGAGAAGGACTGTCTCCTGTAACTGATGATCTCTGTTACTTTGTGATGTCTTTATAGTCTGTACATGTCCCCTCTTAATTATAAAGTGTTATTTAATATGTTGTCGCTAAAGAAATAAAATTATTATTAGGGAATTTTATAATAAATCAAATTGCTAAAGTATAACTACTTTGGCAATTTATTATAAAATTCCATAATAATAATAATCATTTTATTTATATAGCGCCAACAAGGCTTAAAGATATATATTTATAAAGGGCAAAATAGGTATCTGACAACCCCTTTAATGGTGGGTAAAGCCATGTGGAGCAAGAAGAATAAATACATTTTACAATTTTTTTTAAAAGTTAGCTGACATTTTCAGCTAATTGTGAGATGTGATGCAGGGCAATTGAGTCTTATACAGAATAAGTACCTCTTTAGATAGTTATATACTGTTGGATGTTTTTTTTCTCCCCTGTCCTAAAATCTATTTTTATAGGAAAATGCATATAACTTTTTCATATAATGACTAACACAATCACTTCACTGAAAAGTCAGGTGGCAAAAAGATAAAGTAGCACAATTTACTACATTCATTACATGCAAATGAAAAGTATTGTTAGATACAGCTCCCCTCTGCTTGATGTGCATGTGTTGATCCAGGCCACAGGTGATAAGTGCTGGTGCATGGACAAAGCTGGTGAGGCTCCAGACACTACTTTCATTACTTTCATTATTAAAGAATTTAAAGGCCTAATCTCATTTAGCAGACATTTCTTTGTCACCAACTTAGTGCCCTTGAATTACAACTGAAAAGTATTAATCACACTAATAAATATTATTAATATAGTTTTATTATATTATTTATTAATTATTATTATTAATTATTACTAAAATAGTAATAATATGGAAATCATTTTTAACATAGTTATAGTATAAACATTAACCCCTTTACCTCAAGCGATTTTTTTTTTGTCTTTTGTTTTATTTTTTCCTCCCTTTTCTTCCAAGAGCTATAACTTTTTTATTTTTCTGTGCATGTAAAAGAATGAGGGCTTGTTTTATGAGAAATGAGATGTACTTTGGAATGACATCATTCATTTTATCATGTGATATGATGGAAAACGGGGAAAAAAAATCCAAGTGCTTTGAAATTGCAAAAAAGTACAATTTCACCATTTGGTTTTATTTACGATGTTCACTATACAGTAAGCCTGACCTGCTATTATGATTCTCCAGGTCAGTATGATTATGCAGACACCAAACATTCATAGTTTTTTTTTAATTTAAATGGTGAAAAAAAATTCTGAAATTTGTAAAAGAAAAAAGTTGGCCTGAAGAAGTATGTATTCTTCGAAACGCTTTGACAAATAAACCACCTACACTCAGAATGGCATCCTTCATCCTTTCCACATGGCAGCGCAGAATTAACCCATTCGCTTCTCCATTACCTGGGCTGTCAGAGATTGACTGCAACATTTAAAAGGTTAACAGCCATAGGCTGAGGTCTGATCTACCGGTGGCTCTTGAAGGTGCAGGGAAAGATGTGGGCTTGGCGTGAGAGCCCGCATCAAAGGCAGACACTCGACATACATTTACATTATATGTCATATGCCGTGAAGGGGTTAACACAGTAAACCATTGCCTAAGTATAATTTTTGCATCAGTGATATATCATCCAATATTCACACTCCTAAGAGCCATTCTACAGGAAGCATCAACGCTTCATTTATTGGTGGTCCCAGAGTTAAATATCACCCTTACATATGTTAAGTATCCCATTTTATAGTAATAACATTCCCCAATAAATGTTCTATTCTACATTACATTAGTCTACATTGCACAGAACCTTACTGGATGTTGGACATATGTAGGTAATCTACGGGATATTTTTCTGCTTACTTTACTTTCTCAAGAAAGCTCCTTTTAGAGAATTTAATAAAGGTTTTAAATGATTTTTGTGGTTTTAAAGACACTCAAACAGTCGTAAATCAGTCACGTTGGGCTCGTTCTGCTTTGCAAAGCACGGCAGTGTTAAATAAGACTTATGCCTTTATATTGACATGTTCATCATTTTCATTATATTACTAGTCACACAATCTCTTGATATCCCCAGAAAGCACTGTAGGTTATTATAAGTCAAAGCATGAAAGCTTTGGTTTGCCGCTCTGCATTATGTGCTTGATCTGTGCTATCCATATACATTCTCTAATAAATACATTTTAGTCCTCTTGCAAGAACTCAAACTGGCAACAGGCTCATGTCTCATCTATACTGTATGCTGCAAGTTACTGAAAAATCCTGTAACCTGGTGTGCGGTTCTATCTAGAATGTCATTAGATAGGTTGCAATTTCTAAATGTAAAGATAAAATAAGAAGTTCTTTGAGATACGGTAGACAATAGAATCAGCTATCTTATTCAGATTAACACTCCTCCTAGCATCAACACATTTGATGATCAGTGCAATTTGTAGGGAAATATTTGGATAAAGCACTTAACTTCTCCCCACTCCTCAATTTTTGTTTCGGCGTTTTTGCTTTTTTATGTCCCTTACTCACTTTTTAAAATTTTCCTTAAAATTAGCCATATGAGGGCTTGCTTTTTGCAGATTGAAATGTTTTTATTTTTGAATGATACCATTCATTTTGCTATACAATATGCCAGAAAATAGAAAGAAAAAATACCAGCAGAGGTATAGTGAGTCCACTACCTTGAATGATGAGCACCCCCACACATGAATGGTCTTGGGATGCTTTACTGCTGTCATGACACAGAATTCATAGTAGCACTCACTTTTTCTATAATCATGTTTCCAGATATGTGAAACAGTTTCCAACGAGCTTCATCAGAGAAAATAAATGTAACCCAGATGTGAAATAGTGTACTTCCTGCAAAGATATTTTCTTTGATGAAGCTATTTGGAACTGTTTTTGGAAAATCTGGAAAAATGATTCTCCAGAGAAGAACAATCTTCTCTACCACGACTTCTATCCTGAGATCATCCATATGTGGTGTTGCTTTTCATCCAGAGGAGTGGGTTCACTCACAGTTTTGCCTAAGGCCACTGCCATGAATAAAGAATGGTATCTGAACATCCTCCAAGAGCAACTTCTCCCAAAGA